>JASFCX010000227.1:1544-15955 GCA_036937015.1 Crucibulum parvulum | reverse complement strand
AAACAAACCACCGCCATCGATGATCTCGGATTCACAGAGACCACAATCAAACATAAAGGCAAGGACAAGAAGAAGCAGACCAAGCGTAAAAACGTCCAGAAAACTCGATACGTCTTCAATCGCGCTATCAAATCCACTTCAAAATACTCCGACTACTTCAATCCAGACCAAGATGTCGAAAACCGAATGATAGGCTTATCTGTACTGGTTGGTGAGGATACGTCTTCTGTGATGTGGCTAATACTCTGCATACTTCAGATGGCAGATTTCAAATCCTGGGAGAAGAATACACCTCGGAGGGCCCATGTTGAGGAAGAGAACGAAGATCCTGCTATGGACATGTCGCCGCCGCACGCACTCGTTCCTGATAGGTACTACGATGAACTTTCGCAGACCCAAGAGGAAACACAGGCACCAGCGCCGGGCAGTAATCCGCTACTCAGAAGCTCGTTGAAGCGCGCTGGGACGATGCTTAGAGAAGAGCACACATCAAGACCAAAGAAGAAGGTCAAGATCTCTGTTACTACTGGGTTGGATCTGGCCGAGTGAAGAATGATTGTCTTGCGAGCTCGCTCATTTTGTTCTGATACACTCTGGATTGATTGTTGCTTGTCTATTGCCTCAATGTGTGCTATGTGCTCGCGCTCGAGCTCTGTTACTACTGTTGGATGTGTCAAAACACTATTATTACCTACCTACTTCTTTCTTTTTGGAAGGTCTGCTACAGAAGGGGAAGGATACTAGCGGCGCTGTTATAGTTTTTACTTGTCGCTTTTAGTTTAGATCTGCTACCAGTCGAGATAGAAACGCAGTTCTTTGGCCTTTTTCTTCTTCTTTTCTTTTCAGACGCTTGCTCTGAACGAGGAGTGTTTACCTTCGATCTCTTGCTGGGAGGTCTTCTTCAAAGTCGCCCACTAAATTCAACATTCGGACTTGTTCAAAATCCTCTGCAGTGATTGGCTAGTGATTTCATTTTGAGATATGTATATTTCGACGTAGTTCTTCGGACTCTTTGTCCACGGGCTTTATTTGACCCACGAATAGCTTGTCTTCTATCCCCACTTTTACCTGCATGGGGAGGAGATTTTGGAGACCAGCGTGTCCCGGAGATGCTAAAAAAAGAAGTAAGAACCATCTAATTGAGCCAAGGTTTGCAGAGATAGACATCTAGCTTCTGGCTTCCAATATACCTTTCTGTCGGGTTCATTTGAAGCTCTGGATAACGTGGCGATTCGTGGATGTACTATAGGTAATTCTATACGGTTACTGAATCATTTCTACTGATTGAGATCAATCACATTGGTGATGAATTGGGCGGCTATGCTACAGTCATGGCTGGTAGTCGTATGATTTACTGTTAAGACGACGACTAGGGTATTGTGATAACGCT
This sequence comes from Crucibulum parvulum, assembly GCA_036937015.1. NCBI lineage: Eukaryota > Fungi > Basidiomycota > Agaricomycetes > Agaricales > Nidulariaceae > Crucibulum > Crucibulum parvulum. Next base: position 14,565 of record JASFCX010000227.1, on the reverse strand, counting down.
GACGATGTTGCAAAATTATTTTGTGCTGAAAGGAGCAGGGTCAAGAGTCTCGCGGGTGTGGAGATGATGTCCGCTAAGACCGAGCCCGCCCTAAAGCATGGACAACAAAATCCACAGACCAGGATTTTTTTCTGTTCATCCCCTCATGGTTCGTACTTTTGTCGACGACCCCGATGACTTGATGAATGCAACCGAGAGGCCCTCGCAGGAGATGAAGTAATGGTGCAAGGCATAGTTTACACCTCCGTATCTCCCGACTGCTGCACATCACAGCTGCTTGGGCTCGTTAGCGTGGTGCACATTCTCTCGTTCTACCGTTTGTCTTTACATCCTATGCAATATTACCGCTTCTTCACTATTCGAACGCATCTCGAAGTAATTCCTGAGTAATTGGTGCAACATTTCTGATAAGCCTTTGACGGGGATTCTATCTTCGCGTGGGCTCCACAAGCTCGTCGTGAACACGATATAAAGAGACAGTCATAAGATCGATTAGATTCAGCCAGTTCTTCTTGATTACTACTTACGTACCCCAGTCTAGACATTTACTGATCTGTGGCACAACACCGAATAACTTCACGACTCTTACTACTAACCACCCTCTTTCCATCTAAGATTCGTCTCTTTGACGACATTTATTGGTCCAGGATGCCTTACAAACTGTCCGCTACTCTCTCCTCCCATACTTCAGATGTAAGCACTCGGTCCTGTACTGGAAGTAACGTCCCTTACTCTAACTACAGGTCCGCGCCTTGAGCACCCCAACAAACGACCTCATTCTGTCTGCCTCTCGCGATACAACTGCGATCTCATGGCAACGTCCCTCACCTGAAGCCCAGTTCAAGCCTGAAACGGTCCTTCGAGCTGGCTCCCGGTACGTTAATTCGGTTACATACATACCTCCTACCCCAGATGCATCGAAAGGTCCGTGAATTTGGCATCCTCATTCTTATTTCACAATCGCTCAATTTATGTACAGGTTACGCTGTAACTGGAGGTCAGGATACCGTGATTAATGTCTTCTCCCTCTCATCGCCGAAGGATGATCCCGACTTCACGCTTCTTGGCCACACCGAGAATGTTTGCGCCTTACACGCGACGGCTGGTGGAACTATTATATCTGGATCTTGGGACAGGTTAGTAAACCTTTCCAAAGTGCAGTTATATAACTGACGACGCGTCCATCCGTAGAACAGCCAAAGTTTGGAAGAACTTCAGTCTTGCGTACGACTTGAAAGGGCATGAGCAGTCGGTATGGGCAGTTTTAGCAATAGACGAGGACCAATTCCTAACAGGTGCGTCTCTTCTGAGCCTGAAATGCTTCTCATGATGAATAGAAATGTAGGATCTGCGGACAAGTCAATCAAGCTTTGGCAGCAGCACAAAACCATCAACACTTTCGAGGGACATAAAGACGCTGTCCGCGGCCTCGCTCTTGTCCCAGATATTGGGTTTGTGTCCTGTTCTAATGATAGGTTCATCCCGCTTGCTTTCGCTGTTGGTGCTCAGTATTAACTTTCGTCTCAGCGAGATATTCGTCTGGACTTTTGGTGGCTATCTAGTATATACTTTATCCGGCCATACATCCTTCGTATATAGCCTATCTGTCTTGCCGAGCGGCGATATAGTCTCCGCAGGTGAAGATCGATCAGTGCGCGTATGGAAGGGTACGTGCAAACCCCGGTTTCTCTCCTGGTTTGCTAACTTATGCCCCTTTGCCCATTAGACGGAGAATGTGCTCAAACAATCGTGCACCCGGCCATCTCTGTATGGGCTGTATCTACAATGCCCAATGGTGATATTGTCAGTGGATGTAGCGATGGGATTGTCCGCATATTCAGCGAGTCAGAGGCACGATGGGCCTCTGAAAGTAGCTTGAAAGCCTACAATGACCAGGTCGCAAGCCAAGCTCTACCGTCTCAACAAGTTGGCGATGTGAAGAAAAGCGACCTTCCAGGTCCTGAAGCTCTTACAACGCCAGGTCAGTCGTCGGGATATAGTCTTATCCATTTGGAAAATTAAGGCGGCCTCATTCCAGGTAAGAAGTCGGGTGAAGTCAAGATGATCAAAAATGGGGATCTCGTGGAAGCCCATCAGGTAAGTTTAGAGATATACCATACTCAGAGATGACTGAAGTGATCGTTAGTGGGATAGCGTCAATTTTACTTGGCAAAAGATCGGCGATGTCGTGGATGCCGTCGGTCAAGGGCGGAAGCAATTATACCAGGGCAAGGAGTACGACTATGTTTTCGACGTGGATATTCAGGACGGTGTACCGCCACTAAAATTGCCATACAACGTATCAGGTAGGAAACCCTTTTCTGAACTAAACGACAGTGCCTAACTCCTTGGAATAGAAAACCCTTACAGCGCCGCACAACGTTTCCTGGAGAGTAACGATCTACCACTCACCTATCTCGATGAAGTTGTACGCTTCATCGAGAAAAACACAGCTGGCGTAAACATCGGCACAGGAGGCGAGGAGTATGTAGATCCTTATACAGGTCCGTGAACGTGTCTGGATTGTCCCACGTGATACTCATTCTTCTTCGTCTTCTTCAGGTGCCTCCAGATATCGAAGCTCTGCAAGTTCCGTTCCTACTTCCGCTCCAGCATCGGGATACATGGACCCGTATACAGGAGCTTCGAGATATACTGCTACTCCTCAAGCCAGCACACCTTCTGCACCTTCATCTGCGTATATGGATCCGTTCACTGGTGCTTCGAGATACACTGGTACTCCACAACCAGCAGTGCCGGCTCCTGCAGCCAAAATATTGCCAGTGGTATGTTTATTTTATTTTTTGTTGTTCGCAGTTCTCTAAAATTGCGAAACAGAGCAAACCCGCGACTTTCAAGCAGGCCAATGTTGCTGCTATGCAAGGTAAACTCTTCCAATTCAACGATGCTCTCCAACATGAAATAGTGAGCGGTTCAACGCTGTTCGGTTCGAACACACTGACCTCCTTTATTCAAGTCTACGTCGTCGTTTGCAATGTACCCCGATGAAATCACCGCTATCGATGATGCCTTCACCTACCTCTCCCACATAACCGCCACGCCCCCACGACACCCGTCCAACTCCTTGACTCCCGCGCATGTGGATGCGATCATTCAGATACTTGATCGCTGGCCTCCTTCCCAACGTTTCCCAGGTACCTTTTTTTCATCTCGTTTGACTGCCCCGTGGAGAGGATGATCAACTGATTGTTTTCTCCAGTTATCGATTTAAGTCGCCTCCTAGTCGGTTTCTGCCCGGATGCATTTAACGCCCAGGACGTGAAGAATCGGTTTTTGGAGGCGCTCTTCAAAGCGGGCGAGTGGACTACGCCTTGGACCCTGCCTCTGTCAAAGCCTAGGGAGACCAATATTTTATTGCTTCTGCGGACTTTGGCCAATGCCTTTCAAGAAGGAACCCCAATTGATGGTACCTGGGTAGCGCAGGTACGTGAACCTAATTTTACTCCTCAGACTCCACCTCACGCGTTCTATTTTCCGCTTCTGCAGGCGTTCGAGGCCTTGAGTCAGGTACCCTACACATCTTTGAACAAAACACAGCGCGTGGCTCTTGCGACTGTGCTTTTCAAGTATGTCGGGCAGTAATTTTATATATGAAATGAGATCCTAACTACTTCTAGTGTGTCTTGTTTGACGCTGCGTACGCCTCTTGAGGTGGCTCCTCGCAACCAGCTCCTGGCGTTACTTCTCCGGGTAAGTCGAAGCATTGGTTTTCTTGGGACGCAACTTCTTAACTGGGATATATAAAGATCCTTGAATCTGAGACCGCCGATTCCGAGGCAGTTTATCGGGCTTTAGTTGGACTTGGGAACGTTGTAAGTCTCGAGAACAGGATTCTTCACGTCGTCCACTCATACAACTACATTAGGTGTACGCCACCAAGGCCTCCGGACCTACTTTGGTTGCCTCACAGATTGGAGAGATTTCCCAATGCATTCAAGCCCTTCCTAATTCATTCTCTGAGGAACGCGTTCGAACTGTTACTGCGGAGATCGGTGCCCTCTTGTAAGGGCATTACTATAAGATCCTCATGCTTTATGGTCTCTCCTTAGGTGTACAGTGGTTGCATTAGACATTTTCTCTGATTTAGGTCATTTGTGTGGTATACTGGCTGGTGTGTTCATGGGTTCAAGGACAATAATCTCGTGTATCCGTCAATATGTTGTGATGATAGATTGTACTTATCGAACCTTACAATGTTGTGTGTAAGTGAATACTTGTACTAGGAATGTTCTAAGAAGTGAAATATGCGACCATACAATAGCACAATTTGGGTGCACAACCGAATATTGAGGAAGTAAAGTAACAGCGTTAATTGAATGTCTATTTTAAGCGCGCGCATCATGATCGGAAAGCGGAAGAGGTTTCAAAGTTTCGCACGCCAGCAGTGAACTTGCCATCAGCCCTGCTAAATTCACCTTCGACCTCTTCACGACAGAGGCTGCGCACGGCTCTTTCTTATCTATCTTTCCGTCTCCTTTCTTCACCACGTCGCCCACAGGCTCTTAGATTTCTCTTATACCTTTAAAGTCGCCCAGTACGCGTTAAATTCCAATGGCTCCTACACATCCCCCTCAGCCGGCGGCGACAAAGCTCAAAGTGGTACGTAGCAGCAAACGACGTGTTCTATCACTTCTTCTAAGGTCCATGAAATAGTTTGGCGTCGTCTCCTTCTACCTGGTTGCTGCACTCTCAGTGAGTAGCATGTCCATTTGTTGTCCAAGATCCTTAATTTATATCTATCCAGATGGTTATGGCGTACGTGAAACATATCAAAGAAGCCTGCATACAGCCTTTACTGACTTCATTTCCAGCAACAAATGGGTTCTCAATACGACCTCAGCCCCTCTTTTCTTCCTCTGGACCCAGCTGGCAATCGCCGTTCTCATGTTCCTCGTCTCCGATGCGATGCGCCTCCTCCCCGATAAGCTCACTTTCGATCTTAACACATGCAAGGGCCTTGTTCCTATGGTTGGATTGAACATCATTGGACTCAGGTATGTCTTTCTCTATGAAATCAATGTATCAAACGTTAACCTGCTTGAACTCCTAGCTTCAGCAACTACACTCTAAAATACGTCGATGCTTCGTTCTACCAAGTCGCGCGTGGACTCGTTCTTCCGTTCACCGTCTGCACTTCCTTCGTCGTTCTGCACTCCCGTCCCTCCCTCCTCATTATCTTGGCATGTGCTGTCGTCACGCTCGGTTTCTTCGTCGGCGTCTTCCTCGATGGCACCACCGTCTCTCTTCTTGGTGTCTTCTTTGGTGTTGTCAGCTCAATGATTACGGCACTCCATTCAGTTGTGATCAAGAGAAGTCTTGATGTCGTAGGAGGCAGCACGCTGGCACTTTCATGGTATACTAATGCGTTAAGCGCCATCTTCTTAGCACCGATCTTGCTGTTGGCTGGCGAGGGCCCCTCCGTTGTGAAGCTGTTATTTGGTGTTGATGAGTTATTGGCGGAGCAAGGTGTTATGAGCCCCTTGAAGACATTCCTCTTGGGCTCGCTGGTCACTGTACGATTCTCTTCTACTCTATATACTGCAATCTAACACCTCTTATCGCAGGGTATTTTGGGTTTCCTCATGAGCATTGCGAGCTTGCTGTCGATTAAGGTCACCTCTCCTATCACGCACATGGTCTCTTCTGCCGTACGCGGAGTCGCCGCATCCCTCTTAGGAATGTGGCTATTCCACGATGTTATTACTACGTGCGTCTGTCATGATCATTATTGGGTTGACTATTTTTGTACTGACTGGTTGTCATCTCCTAGTGGCCGCGCATCCTCCATAGCAATAATCCTCTTTGGCTCGATATTCTATACATATGTGAAGCACAAAGAATCCCAGCCTGCAGTCGCCAGCGGCAATTATGAACGCGTGAGGGGAGAGGATGTCGAAATGGGCGCCACAAAAGATGCTAAGCCGGAGTAACTCCTCCACATTCATCTACTAGTCTTCTGGGCCTTTAAATTCAGGAAAATGTCCCAGGCGTATACCCACTCGTTCACTCCTTCGCCAGGCATTTTTCGGATTTGACTTTCTTGAGCTCGCTTGTTCTTTGAGGATGGTTATAGATTTTTGGATGGCGTTTAATAGACTATGTTGTGTATTTATGAAGGTATAATATAGACTTACAATGAATTGGAGTTGCTCTCTGAAGACAACATGTGAGTCTAGTGATCTAAAGAGGATGGTAATCTCTCAGGCAATATGAAGATCGAGAACATTCTATATTGATAGCAATAGATAGAAAATATATCGAAGAATAAGTGATCAGTCAGTCTAAGCAAGTACAGAGTCTATAGCGTCAGTCATCGTCATTTGCTTCTATCCTACAATATCCACACTCCTTTAAAAGACAGTACAAATATTAACATGCAGTCGCCATCTTCGGCGCCGGGCTAGGTCCTCTACCACAACGTTCAAGGTTACCGTCAAGCAGCTCGTATGCTGGACGATATCTCGGCGTCAGACTTCTCGAGTTGCCTGTCGAAACAGGAGCTGGTACACGTGGGGTCTCCGGGGGCGTCCCATTGGGGTGCGTATGTGTAGAGGACATAAATGAAGAGAGAGCAGTCGTGGGCGAAACTAGGTCAGATTCTGGTGGCGGTGGGGTGGAGTGTGTAGTAGCCATGACGTGCGTGAGTACACTTGAAGGTGATATTAGGGATGACGCAGAGAGAGGCGTATCTGTTTGCTCTTTTGAAGATGTGTCCGTTACGAGGAGTGCTGGGTTAGGGAAAGTGTTGTAAGTGGAGCCAAGGGAGGTGTATCTGTACTCGAAGTTGTATCAAACCAAGATAGGGGTAAAGAGACAACTAAACTCACCCTTCATCATATAAACAACAGTATGGAACGTCCAACTTCCTCAAAAATGCCCAAACATCTCCATACGACCAGTTGATGATGGGATTTACGCGTTCAAACGCAGGCCAACCGGGGTCAGTCATATTTCGATGAGACAGCTTAGCTATAACAACCCGAGTTAACGAAAATCCCAAATTGAAATACATACACACATACCTCCATGTGGATCCGTCCGCCTGGTTCCTATAAGAATCGCGCCGATATGGGGGAACTTCTCTTTGTACGTCTCCAACGCCTCCAACATTCCCTGGCCTCCCTTTGCCTTCCCCACTGCCTTGGTTCTATTGAGATAATCGGTACCAGTACTCGCTGCAGGTGTTACCACACTTTCCACCTGTGAAGCGGAGGGGCGGCATGAGTAGAGGTCAAGGTTGTAGGTCTGCGCAGACTCTTCGATGAAATCCTCGAGTGCGGGGAATGGTGATGGTACGGGAATGTATAGCGCAGGTATGGGTTTCATTGCTTCGGAGGGTGATAAACGTCGAGCAAGTGCGCCTGCATAGAGATGAAGCAGTACCGTACCTATAGATTAGAATGTACCTCATTGTTAGGTGAAGCTTCTTGGACTGTACTCGGGGCCACTCACAATCCTTGCCTCCGTTAAAGCTGATGGAGGTACCTTCCTGCCTAAATAAATGTGTCAATTTAATTGCAATGAAGTCTCGTATAAGTACCTCCTCACCCGTGTGTATCCAGACATTCGTCAATTACATCCAAAGCTTCCTTTACAATCGGTGCTAGCGGGTCGTTAGATTGCGCGAGATCATACAATTCCTGGCTGATTTTTCTGCAGTCCATCTTGTAAAACGAAAAGGAAGAGGGTAGAGGGTTAAGTTATCGGATGAAATGGGTAGATGAGGGTAAATTGAAGGAGATGATGGGAGAGACGTCGTAAGTTCCAGCTCGACGGCACCGTTCACAGGTTCCCCATGGCTCTCGCATTCTCCATCGGACAAGCATGACCAAATAGCATATGCTGCGATCTAAGCCCAATCTTTATCTGCAAATCGTGTGTTATCGAAGAGGTTCGCTAAAGTTACGGCCACGTTATTGTAGCCCTCTCACAGGTTTTCAACTCGTATATACGTGTAAAAGTAAATTTAATAATCCTTTAGAAGATGCTGTAAAGCGTTTAAGATCTCGATCATAATTAGTTGCTACACGATCTTATCTTATCTCCACAGCCGAGCTTTCTCCAATCGGAATTAAATCTAATCCAAGAGCTGCTGTGTCTGATATCTCCGGCAGTATTCTAACAACACATCCACGAACATCAATATGAATTGACTGCAATCCACGATAGCAACGCGCTTGAGATCATGGCCGTTATCGCAAAGATATATCTCATCCGGCACGGAGAGACAGACGCGAACCGGAATAACATCATACAGGGACAGCTGGATACTCCCCTGAATGAAGCGGGGGAGAAACAAGCTCGCCTCGTGGGGAAGGCATTGCGAGAAGTTCCATTCGATCTTGCATTCAGCAGCGACCTGTCCAGAGCAGCCAAGGTGAGTGCGTTCAATCGGGAACACTGCATCTGATGCTCAGCCTGAGAGCGAATACGCAGACTGCTGGTGCCATACTCGCACACCATGCGGAGGTCAAGCTCCAAAAACAGGAAGAACTGAGAGAAAGAGTGCGTCTAACAGAGCATATATGGCTTGTACTATGAACTGACGCAGGAGATACGTAGTACATGGGATCGCTCCAAGGCAGCTCGATGACGCCAGGCGCAAGGATAGTTTCTGTAGTAGACGAAACGGTAGAAAACGGGTCAGAATTCGTGAAAAGAGGAGTTCGTTGGTGGAACAGACGGATCGTTGACTACACAAGATCATTGCCACCACGAGAGACGCCGTACAGCATACTCGTTGTATCACATGGAGGATTCATTGGCACATTAACGCGCAACTTGATAGAGAGCAGAAAAGTCAAATGCGCAAAAGACGTAGTCATCTGGAAGTGCTTCAACACATCGATTTCCATCATTGAACTAGAGGAGAACGGGAAAGGAACGCTCTTGCGGTATGGAGATATAGCACATCTTGAAGACAAGGCTCTTGAGTCCAATGCAGACGAAGTAGATATGAGTAGGTAGATGTGAGTGGGCAGATGTGAGTAGGTAGCTTTATATTAATATATTTCCGGTGGATTTTGTGGTGGCGAGTGTGGCCAAGTCATGGCGAGCGAGCAGAACATTGGGTTGGCGTTGAGCGCGGCTTCTATTTTGGAGGAAGGTCATCATCGGGGACACGTGACGTCATTATGCGCCAAGAAAATCTAACATGCACTGCCTTGCAAAGTTGGGTATTTGACCAGGTCTCATCCGTACAAGTTCACCTCAGGTTATTCAAAAGCCAACGCTCCTTACCTCCACTCTCCTATCTTCGTTCCAGCATGCCATCGGAAAACGACCCCCTGTTGCCTCGCACAAATGGTTCAGCACCAACTGCTCACGCCCACACTATTGGTGAACACATCGCCGCTCTTATCAAAGGCGAAGGCGAGCCTTCTTGGTTACAATCATACAAATTCTTCTTCTTCGGCACTTGGTTCAATGTTCTTCTCGTCTTTATTCCTCTGAGCATTTTTGCCCACCATTTGAACTGGGATGCTGCTCTACGGTTCTCTTTCAGTTTCCTGGCAATTGTCCCCCTGGCAAAGGTGCGCGATTTTAGCTATATTACGCCAGCGTTACTATTCTTACGCGCGTACAGCTTCTTGGCGAAGCTACGGAGCAGATGTCGGCGAAACTTGGTCAAACTCTTGCTGGTCTCTTGAACGCGTCGTTCGGAAATGCTGTAGAAATTATCGTGGGTATTGCCGCGCTGATGCAAGGTAGGGTTCTGCTCTTTGCATGGAGGCGCATCATCTTATATTCACAGGCGAACTGCGCATCGTTCAAACCTCGGTAGGCGCCTAAATTTCAGCCTAGACAAGCACCTGAGTTTCTAACCGATTCGTATAGATGTTGGGATCCATCCTGTCGAATATCTTACTGGTGCTTGGCTGTTCATTCCTCGCTGGTTTGCATTGTTTTTGTATTTATCCCTTAGACTTTTGCTCACACCTATAGCAGCTGGTTACGTCAAGAAAGAAAGCACGTTCCAGCAGACTGCGGCTCAAGCGTAAGTGAAACGACCGTTCACGTCAATCTACGAATTTCTTACTTACTATCGATTTTTAGTTCTAGCTCTGTACGTGCAGGGCTATTTACCCACTTAATTTTACTCAATGTCCATTAGTTGATGACTCTGGCTTGTATTAGTGCGTATATGTACTCTACATATCCTATTTATCGTTAACCGGCATTTATGTAGCGCTCGTTATCCCTGCTGCATATCATAGCACTCAAGGAGATGCAACCAATGGTGAATACAACTACACAATTTATTATTATCCATATTTAACAATGTGTATTAGATCCTGATAGCCAGTACGGCCTTTTGGTCATATCAAGAGGAACTGCGATCGTTTTGCTTGTAGTCTACTGCGCGTATCTCTGGTTCCAAGTTGGTCTTCGATTGCTTTCACATCGAATTAAATGACTTAATTTAATGTCTGCTATAGCTTAAGAGCCACGCCGACTTATTCACTCCACCTGACTCGAAGAACGGTACAGGGGACCAGACTGATATTGGCCCTGCAGAACGGGCTGAGCTGGCTGAGCCTGAAACTAATGTGCAGGCGTCAACCGCTCAAGTGGAAGAGCCTGCTCAGATGAATGTTTTGTCTGCAGCCGTCGCGTGAGTACCCGTATCCACGAATTCCTGAATATTTCAAACGAACAGTTTACTAGACTTTTGGGTGTTACCGTTGTTACTGCGTTCTGCGCGGACTATTGTAGGTGAATTGGGTTTGGCATTGTTGTAGCTCTGACCATGCTTTACAGTGGTGGCTTCGATTGAAGAGACAGCTGAGCGTTACCATATCCCGAAGGCTTTCATCGGTTTGATTCTGCTTCCGATTGTGGTGCGTGATTCCATTTGTTTTACCGCTGAAATGTTGCTGATGATGATTAAAAAGGCCAACGCTGCTGAGCACGTCACCTCGGTTTGGATGGCTATGAAAGATAAGATGGAACTTACCATCACGATTTGTGTTGGAAGCTCCATTGTGAGTAGTTTAAATAGCGCATAGATGCAAGGAATTAACTCTGAGTGTAGCAAATTGCGGCGTTTGTTGTCCCTCTTCTCGTTATCGTTGGGTGGATGTGAGTGCAAATCAACTTCCTTCTGTATCATATTGACACTTTCGCAGATCTGGCCATGAATTAACCCTCTTCTTCGCCAACTTTGAGGTTTGTTCTATGCCTTATATGGTAGTTACGAAGTACATTAACGCTGGCCTAACAGACTATCATCTTATTCGTCTCTGTGATCCTTGTGAATACTCTCATCCAGTTAGCTTCTTTCCCCTCCCTGTCTTACTTTAGTTCTAATTTTCTCTCGCTCATTAGGGACGGCAAATCCAATTATATGGAAGGACTTATGTGCGTTAATTCCCAGTTAAGAAAGTATAGAAGCCAACTAACGTGTCCATCTATCTTCTTTTTAGGCTGCTTTCCCTTTACTTCGTCATCGCTCTCTCATGTACGTATTTCATCTTTTTATATTCTACAGGATTGGCATTAACTCATCCTCTTTAGTCTGGGTGTCCCCCGAGTAAAAACAGGTCTATAGTTTCTTGCATGGCGTTTATCCATCCGTTATTTTGTTTGAAGAATTCGCGCTTTGAATATATCCCTAAACCCTTCGTCTATCTACGGATCTTTCGGTTTTTACATTGTGTCTCGTGACGTTTAAATTCTACCCTACGTATGTGTTATTCCCTTACCTAGTTCTTCATCGGTACACGATCAATGTAGCACCATTCACGTACATTTATTGCCTAGCGCTGTCCTGTATTCCGAGAAACACGGCAATTATTGATTTTCTATTTGTTCTCGTGTGTGATTGACGGCTGAGGCAAATATATTATTATAACGCGTTCAGGTCCCTCACGTGCTGCGCGTTAATCTCAACCACAAACTTTTGCTAGTGCCTTCCTCTTTACCTCTACAATTTTAAACAGCACGGCTACGCCGTCTCATACTCTGACTGCATTCAAGAGGCTATAAAGTTCCCGGCTATGGCTCGTTCACATTATTCAGAGGACGAGGATGATAAGCGGCTACTCTTCGAAGATGAGAATGGGTTCGGAATTGGTTTCTTTCTTCACAAGAGCATCAAATCAGCCGACCAGCAGAAGAAACTCATTCAAGATATAGAAGTACGTCTATTCGAGCGCCTGACAATGTTCTCCCTGACATATGATTCAGGAAAACGGAGGAGCAATCTTGGACAATGTTCGAGACGCTAATACAGTTCTCGTACATCCAATGTTCGACCTCCGCGATGCTTTACAAACAGCCTATCATATTGATGATGACGAGCATATAAGAAACACCACTGTCGAGCCAGCGACCTTCATTCAGAAATGTATCCGGGAGAATCGCTTTCGTCATCGGGTGAGGGCGAAAGAAGGGATGGGAGGAGTAAGCCCTGGTCATACGTGAGTAGTTTGGGAGACGATTTAGATATTGAATAACCAATATTTTATTCAGTCGCACACCATTCACGGATGACGATGTAGCGCGTCTGTGCAACTTCATAGCCAGAAAAATGCCCAATAAATCTGCTGGAGGGCGGCTGGGCACTACTATGTATAGAGAACTTGAAATCGCTGTAAGCTCATATATGGAATTTGCGATTACCGTTCACTCATGCTATCTTAACAGGGCACACTCCGAGACGAAACTTCTTATGCCCGCCGGCATACCGCCCAGTCGTGGAAAGAGCACTACAAAAAGAATCAAAGTCTCTTGGACCCCATCATTAATGAAATAGTGGCCAGAGAGAAGCCGCCAGCAACCCAGGTATATTTTCGTGATCGTAATGCGAAGAAGGGATGGCAGAGTCGCAACAGAGTAGCTGGAGAAGCTTACGAAGAGGGAGAACCACCCAGACGAGAGGAGGAAGAGGAGGAGGAGGAAGAGGACTCTGGGTACGGGAACGAGAAAGCGTTTGTCAATTCGCGCCACCAATCTTCAGGCTCAGGTCGGAAACGTCATCACGATGCCTCCATAGAGC
>JASFCX010000225.1:0-15985 GCA_036937015.1 Crucibulum parvulum | reverse complement strand
ACAAGGTAGACTTTGGGCAGTCCTTAGCTACATGTCTGGAACCTCCACAAAACATGCAGAGATTGTTGTCAAAGTGTTGCTGGCACTCTTGGGGGTGAGCTTCCCATCTTTGCCTAGTTTGTTGGCAATGGAACTGGGCTTCTTCTGGTTGTTATTACTGGGAGATGAGCCAGGTGATGTGTTGGAAGGGCCAGAAGAGCTGGTGGGAGCTCTAGAGCTTCTGCTCTGGGCGGAGTTTTGACCAGTTTTCTTCTGATTGGGCTTCTGGGCAGACTTGGGCTTGTCAGAAGAAGAGTCTTTGTCAGAACAGCCCTTCAATTTGCATGTAATTTTGGCATGATATTCCCAATAATGCTGATTGACATTTTGTGCCATGGTATGCACATCTTCAAACTTTACAGGTTTGCCACCACAGGAAACCTTGTCTTTGATGTGTGCTGGAAGGCTGTGGTAGAATGCACAGCAGAGAGTGCAGTTGTTATAGTCAACAAGGCCCTTGAGCTTATTGAACATGATGTTGTATTTGATAATCTGTTGATTATCAGCCATCTTGAGATTTTCCATTTCAGTCTTGGCATTGGCAACAGGGTCAGCAGGGCTGAAGTTTTTTCAGAGGATGTCCAGGAAGATGTTATAGTCATTCATCCAAGGCATGTCCACATTACCCTCCAGGTCTGGCTGGAACCATTCCAGTGCAGGACCTTTCAAGTAGGAGAGCATGAAATTGACCTTAGATTTGTCACACTGATAGGTGCGAGCCCTATTCCAGAAGTAAAGCTGGTTCTGGAGAATGAATTGATGATGCTTTTTGGGCTCTGTGCCATTGAAGGTGTCAGGCTCTCAGACTTTAGCTTTGCTGTTGTCCAAAGAGTGCTTCTTCATAGCTCGCACAAAAGTGCAAAGAATGCATGTGAGATTGACAGAGTTGTTGATGTCAGATCCAGAGTTGTTGGAAGAATCATTGCCACCATCATTGCTGCCATCATCACCATCATCACCATCATCATTGTGATCTGGGGGACCATTGGGTGGTGGGTTGTAACCATTATCATTATTGTCATTGTTGTCATCATCATCACCTCCATCACTGTCACCATCTGGGGGAGGTGCTGGGGTGTGGGTGACAGAAGGACTAAGCAAAGCAGTAGGAGGGACTTCTGATGGCAGAGGTGTGAGAGTGCTAGGGCAAGACAAATTGGCTTGGGGTATAGGAGTAGATGAAGTGCATTGAGTTGCTGGGGCTGGTGCCAGAGCAGGAGTTTGACCCATCTTGGAGTTCTTAGTGTTGCATAGCATATTGGAGAAGACTGTAGTAGCAGTAGCCATGATGAATAGATTCAAAGTATGAGTTTGAATATACTGTCAAATAGCAAAAAGTCAGAAGATAGCGGAAGGATATATCAGTTGAGTTGGAAGGTAGATTGTACAGATGTTAGCTTCAGCTTATGTGCTGCACCCTTTGCAATCTATTCTGTGTCCTAGTATTTGTGAATAGTTGGAATGAGAAGTTGGAGGCAAGTCAGAGGGTCAGAAGTGTTATCAGATGTAAGTCTAATAATGAGGGCGAAGTAGATCAGAGAAGAGTATTGACTTTAATATTCAAACTGAGGAGCAGAGGGTACCAGCAGAAGGTATTTATGCTACAGAAGATAACTAGGGATGAACTAGAGATGGAATGGTAGTCTGATGGAAGAGGCTGTGATGATAGTATTGTAGAAACTAAGTAAATGGTAGTAGTGGAATGAGTGAAACAGTAAGTTGGAAGGAATGCAGTGTAAAGGCTATGTAACTAAAATCAATTGTAAGGGAACTATAGTGATGAAACGTATTTACAAATAAGGAAGGTCAAAAATGATGAACAGAAGATAGGGTGGAAGGAGTGTCAGAAGGAAGTTGGAAGGACAGAAAGTGAGCTTGAAGTTCCAGGATGTGACAACTGTGAAGATCAGTGTCTAATATTAGTTTCAAACCATCAAGGATACAAATTTAGAAGATGGTGTTCTTCAGCAAAGTTCAATGCCTGTGAAGCTGTGCAGTCTAGCATCCTGTAAACATACCTACTAAATCAATGTTGAAATAAGTGATGTAAATGTTTGGCCTTGGTGAGCTCATGAGGCAAATGGATAGTGTACAATCTCAAAAGTACACTATTTATATACAAAATATCTACATAATTAGATAAATATCAGATGAAACTCAACCAAAAAAATTTAGACAGGCAGGGCACAATGAGTCAGCACACAAAATTGACTTCATTATGAGACAGATGAGATGTAGAACATACCTAGGGAAGTTGAAGAATATGTCACATATTATGGTGAAGGTGGCCATCAGCAATTCTGCAGTTGCTTTCACTGGTCTTGGTCTTTGGGACAGAGTCTTTAGCTATAACTTTGGTCAACTGACTTGGACTTTATATGTCTTTAGAGGCCTTTGTCTTCAGAAAATTGTCTTGTACTTTGTCTTTTCAACTTGGCTTGTCTTTATATGTCTTGAGTTATAGTAAGCTAGCTTTCAATATCAACAAAGAACTTGGAAAAGGCACCAATACTTGAGTGGTATTTTAAAAGTTTTTTTTTTCACCATATCTACTCAGCATGTCACTATCACATGTGTCATGTGACTAAACATGTGTTGTTCTCATGATGGTTTGTTTATTCATCTAAACATGAATCAATTACTTAATCACAATTCACCACCATGTCTCTCACTATCTTTGTTACTTCCTCTCCACCACCATCATCACTGCAACCTGATGATGACAACAATGCATCAGCAACAATGGCAACAACAATGCACGAAGCCAGCCAGGCTCCAGCATCACAGAAGGCAACAGGAATGAGCTGGGAGAACAGGAGAGGTTCAAAGTGTGTAACTGCCCACCCTGTTAGTGCCCATCCATACTCACACATTTTCTTTTTCCACAGTACTGGTGATGGGAGTGCCCCAGGAGAAAACTATGGCCACAACCCTACACATTGCCTCTCCACTGTGGCTACAAGTATCATCTCTGTTACCCCTATGTGATACATATAAGTTCAGTGCTCTCTCTATTCTCTCACTGGTGAAACTGTATTTCCTCACTCACATGTAGACCCATCATTTTCGGCCAAAAACTGGGTGGACTCATTCACTACTGATGTTGATACTGGTGTTACTCAATGCAAGTCATGGTTGTCCTTGTGGAGTCAAAGTCTCAGTAAACTCAAAGATGAGCACTGAGCTACAATCCTGAATGCTATAAACCCATACCAAAAGATGAGGAAAGGTGGTATGAAAGTTGGGGGCTCTACAGATATTGTCATTGTTAATATGGGTGATGATGATGATGAGCTGCATGATGTGGAGTTTGATGATTAGGTGGATACTTTGACATGCTCCTAGCATTTCTGCCTCCACAGGTCATTTCAATTAGGTAAAAAAAAAAATTTGTACAAAACTGGAGGGCCCAGTGCATAATTCATTCTTGGCCATCTGGAAAGGACTACACAGGTAACATGTGCTATTGCCACTTGTGCTGCTGGAGCTATCCTTTCATCCCCCTCAAAATTAATCATTGGTTGATACACCCCACCTGGAAATTTCCAGGGGCAATTCCCATATGTTTAAAATTGACATCATGGATGATTTTTTGATTACTGAAATCTATCTAGTCAAAATGTAGGAAGATATTGATGAAGGGAACTGGGAGGCACTCTCTCTTATAATTACTGCCTGCCAAGTTTTACTACTATTACATATTGAGGAAATCAATATCTAAGAGCAGAGTTCTTCTGAAAGGCCATTCTTGTAAACCAAGTTTTAGTTTTTATTTACTCAGCGGATGCCTGAGTACTGCTTTGCCCCAGAATGTCATCCATATCCTGCCAAGTGAAATTGAGGCATACAAAAGTATGACTGACAGTTCATAATGAGGGTCAATGTGATTAATGCAATAAGTAACATTCAGTCAGATTAAGAATTGACTATATATTGAAGTATACCTAATGGAATAAGTAATGCTACAAGATAATCAGTAAGAGATATGAAAGGTAAATACTCATAGTTACCAAAAGTGTCCACATCTGGACCTTTTCCCACAGTTTCCCACTCCTTCTCCTCCACCTTCATCACAACATGCAGTAGAGGGAAATGTATATTTATTTATGAAATTTATGTTAATGGTAGATGTACTACTTAAGTATATCTATGCAAAATTACAAGCTGATATTCTCAACCTTTGCTGCCAAAGATTCTAAAACAAAATCTAGTATCCTTGTAATGTGTAGATTCACTTATTCCACTGATAGCTTGTCCTATACAACTACAACAGCCTTTCAAAACTCTTGAGTACTTGAAGGAGGATGTAAACCAAGAATTTACAATGATTCTTAAGACATGCCAAATTGAGCTGATTGTGGAAACACTAAAAGGTTTTGCAGGATTGGGAAAAGTTGAATGTGAAGAGAGTGTAATGATTACATTACTGGTATGGCTGAGTGCCCCACTGGGCTGAAATTATACACAAATCTTCTCAGAATCCATACCTCTATTAAAACACCTAAAATCTCCCTTGAGAACCTGTTTTTTTACTAGAAAAGCAATGAAGGGTTGGTTGCACTCTCATTACTTTTCCTCATCCTGCAAAATCTCTTAGTGTTTCCACAATCAGCTCATTTTGGCATGTCTTAAAAACCATTGTAAATTCTTGGTTACATCCTCCTTCAAGTACTCAAGAGTTTTGAAGGGCTGTTGTAGTTGTATAGGACAAGCTGAGTCATGACAAAAAGAGTGGGAATGGGATGGTGCAAGGCCATCCCACTATCAGGTATATAGGTCCCATTAGTGGGATGTAGTACCTCATAGTGGGATGTTGTCACTGGTAGTGGTATGGATGGATAGTGGGATCAGAGGCAGTTACAGCATTCCAGTGATGCCTAGACTACAGGCATTCACTCAATGGCCAAGACCACTTGGCTCTGTTGTGTGGCTGTGCCTGCTCATCAAGATCAATAGCCTGGTACTTCACACAACAAAGTTCAGAAGTATATTGACATCACTAGCATTGCTTAATGGTGTAAGGTTATAATTCTACTAGGTAGTATAGATTGAGTAGAGTAGTAAATTCTAGTAATACTATCTTACCACCAAGCAGTGGCATTTAGAATGCATTACATGGATCAGCATACAGGGGTAAGGAAGATTGGCCAGGATATCCTCGTAGTCAGACTTCACACAAGAAAGGAAAGCACAGTCTATATCTTCAATAAGAAATTTTGACTTCTGGGGGATTGAAGCTGCAGCTCAAGGAGTCATCAATACTTGGAAAGTCAATTATTTAAAGGTGACCAAGACAGGAAAAACACATAATACATTGAAGCAAGTGAGAGCAAATATGTTTTGAGGCCAAGCTCTCCAGTCTGTGTATATAATTATTGGTTAATGACATAGTTATAAAATATTCATATGCAAATGTATGAGGGCATAGATTGTCAAACCTGGGGAATAAAATATCAGAGAAGGCTTCATGAAGGAGTATATTGCTCAATGATGGGGTATACTTGCTTCAACATACCAATCATCCATACCAAAAAAAGTTGGGCATCCTCAACAAGAGAGCTAGTTACTCCTTCTGGTAAAATGATTGCAATCCAATTAGAGGTTGATGGGCTTTGCCTTTGACATTTTATCATTGGAACAAGGCTCCATAGTGAGTCTATTTGAGTGGATATCAGAACACAATTAAGAATTGGATGATGACACTGGGCCTGCTGACTTCAATGTATCTGAACTTTGTCTTTTCAATGAGCTCAGAAATTGTGTTCATGTTCAGGATGTACAGCCTAATAAATCAATGAGATAATAAGAAAAATGAGACAAAGTCAGAACACCAATGTCAAACAAAGAGTTGAAGAGGTAACATGGATATCCATGGACAACAAACTCAATCCACCTTGGCTTTGTTTGATTTAAATGCAGTATCCATTCCAACAAAATAGCTGAGGCATTTGATAACTTGGCATATAGTCTGCATTACCCCAAATCTCTGAACTTTTAATGGTAACACAAAGTTCCTGGGAGTGCCAGACTTTTTGTTGCATCTGTTGATATGGACTATAAAATATACCAAGATTAATATAATCCAGTCATTGGTTGAATCATCCTTCATAAACTGGATCATGATTGAATATTCAAAGTACATATTGGGTTTTGTGTGAGCTTGGCCTGCACTAGGGTTTGCAGAGTTTGAACCCCCATTTAGGATGATTTGGGAGGTCTAGGCAGTGCCTTATGCATAGGGCTGCACGCTGGGGCCATAGCTATGGCTATCAGATGGCTGTAAGCTGTACTGTACCCATACCATGAGGGTGGAGTGAGGCAAGTTCACAGTACGGCTACAGTACAGATAACTGCTGTAAAAGCCATGTGATTACAGCTGTAATGGCTGTAGTACAGTAACATGGGTTTTGCAATGTGTCTCTAATTCAGTGCGCAAGTGAACTGAGGTTACAAGGGCACTTTGTGATGCTATAACATACTCTGTCTTTCAAAGGCTTCAACAGGATTTTCAAAAAACTATTGCTGCCCTCCCTGACACAGTATCACCATCAATTAGGACAGGGCTCATTAATGCACACACAAAGTTAAGTGATTACTACTATCTCTTTGACCAGTCACCTTTTTATACATTGGCAGCCTGTAAGTCATTGAATTTTTAATGAAAAGAAATAGCTAACTTATCAATATTAGTTCTTGATCCTTGTATTTCATATCAAGGTGTCAAGGAGGACTATGCAGATGATATCAACCTTTTAAAGTACCTCAAGACTTCAAAGAATCAACTACACAACTATTTCAATAAAAATCATATGCAAGCCAAAGTCACAGAATCTCACAAGTCTACTCAGTCTCTCAGTTGAAACTCCTCATTCTCTAGTAACAAGTCACTGCAGGTCAATTTCACTTCTTGTTATCACAGAAAGAGTGCCTTGCAGTGGACAAGCTTGAAGAGTGTTTTAATATACCTCCTGGAGATTTTGACTCTTGCCAGTCACTTCAATGGTGGCTTGGTAGACAATCTCATCTCCCCAATCTATATTGTCTAGCAAAAGATATCTTATCCATTCCTGGTATGTAAGTTGCATCTCATCAAACTTATATTGGCTGATAAATAGTTGCAGGGTCTGCTGTTGCCATTGAGTGTATCTTGATACCATATCACCAAAGGGAGCTAGCCTTCAAGCAGATACAATACGGATCTTATATTTCTAAAGCAGTGTCTCTGTCTTGCTTGCAATGCTATTGACACTGCATTATAGCTCATACAAACTTCCTATCTATTTATAAGAGCCGTGACCGTAGAAAAGCCGTAATGGACGGTTAATTCCCGTCCCGTACCCGTAAGCCTATGAGAAATGTTTCTACGGTACAGCTACGGCCTTTCCGTAACCGTAAATAACCGTCAATTTACGGCCGTGTGCCGTTACGGCATGGCGTGCAGCCCTACTTATGCACGGCGGTGCGCCCGATTGTAAGCATGGCATACTTACGACGAGCCATCTGTTTATATACTGTCCGACATCAAGAAACACATCGTTTCTTAATGGCTTCTTTTACCTAACGGTTAAGTGGACCAGCTGTGTTCGGACAGGCAGCAGGCTTTCACCGATCCCACTATTGGAATTATCCCACTAACAAGACACCATCCCACTAAAGTAAGTCAATCCCACTATCGAGAACAGCTTCGCTAAATATATATAACATCCCATTCCCACTATTCTCATATAGACTCGGACGAGCTATCAGTGGAATAAGTGAATCTACACATTACAAGGATACTAGATTTTGTTTTGGAATCTTTGGCAATGAAGGTTGAGAATATCAGCTTGTAATTTTGCATAGATATACTTAAGTAGTACATCTACCATTAACATAAATTTCATAAATAAATATACATTTCCCTCTACTGTATGTTGTGACGAAGGTGGAGGAGAAGGAGTGGGAAACCGTGGGAAAAGGTCTAGACGCGGACACTTTTGGTGACTACGAGTAAGTGCGCTATAACTCACCTCAGTCAGATTAAGAATTGACTGAGGTGTTTCTACGTTATCTCAGAGCTTTATATACCAGAAAGAATGGCGAAAAAGAGTAGCTACTAGAGGTAAACATATGAAACACTTGTTTCTATGTTACAGAGTCCGAGTAATAAATGTATTCGCTAATTTAACTAAATAAGTGGATCAATTTATAGGAAGATCGCGTGGATATTGAAGGGCGGGCAAGGATTGGACGGTTTGTATTTCCAACACCGATACTATTTTGCTTCTTCTCAGTCTTCTCCAAATGTCCAGTGAGCACTGTGGATTAAATCACCGCTTCCCTTGGCCCTTGGCACCGTATTTTGCAAAAACACAGCATTCTTCGACCTCCCGTACTACTTAATGGTTACTTCCCACAGTATAAAAAAGCATAGAAAGGTATCTAATGGACTATATATTGGTTTATACTGATACATATCCAAAAAAAACAAAGTATGAGCATATATAAGCTTAGCCCTTTGACACAAGCCAAGTTGAGAAACAACCTATGTAATTTTTAGGGATTTGATTGAGAGCACACAGATTTCTTTAATCAGAGTTATATGCTGAAATGTTTCAAACATAAAAATTCTTCACGCATATAGTTGAGAGGGAAGTTTTACCTACTCAAATTTCCTCATCGAATAGCTCTCAAGAGCCCAACTACTCAGTACTTCGAACCAGAGGGTTACAAGTAGACAGCTACGTAATAATATGAAAAACGACTTTGTCTGTAAGAATAGCGACTGGCGTCAATATTATCATGCCGCAGATTCTAAACCTCTTTTACTAGGAGTTGAACATTGTTGGGTGGAGAATATAGTCAGTCACCAGAATATACAGAGATGCAATGTATAGAACAGGGTGGCGTGTCATTATATCCATAAGAGAGTGTGGACTTAAAGATAACGCGACCACTGACAGGAATCGAGTACAGGCTGATCACTTCCAACTACCCAGATATCTCAAAAAAACGAAATCTCGCTTAGCATTAGATAGAGCTGTTATCGCGTACAGATGCTATTTGTAGACTATACCGTAACTCTACGTTCAGGAACATTCCCACCTGAAGAATGCTATTCCACTTTTCTGAGTTGATTTTTATTGTTAGTATAACTTTATGCTCGAAGTAATATTGCCACAAAACTCTGCACCTTGACTCCAAATTTTTATAATACCCTCCATTTATCAAGAACTTTTGACAACTCTCAGGCTGGATCATCCTTCTCATCTCCCATCGCGACCAACGGGCCAGGTCGATAATAGAAAGGAGCATCGAACTCCTTCGGGTAGAATCTTGCGTATTCCCAATCTAAAATCGCATTCACCTTAAGCGTTTCTTCATCGGCTATCACGTTTTACTGGGAGAGATCGTTATGGCAGAGAACAAACACATTAGTCTCTGCCTCTCTAAATTCAAGAGCACCATCTAGATCTATAGCTTCTGAAATTCTGTACGGCAAAAAACACGGGCAGAGAAGCCACCTATAGCTCTGGAAGTGATTGTGTGAAGCTGAGCAGCATATCCATCCAATTCCTTAATCATGACAGGCTTCTTCTCTTCAGACAGCTTGGCTGGAACTGCATCGGTGATGATGTAGTATCGGCCACGATCTTCAAATGCATATTCGATAATAGGAGTTTGGGTGGCGATATGTTGCTGGATAAATCGAATAGTAGTCATTACATTCACCATTCGCTCCCGTGGTGACTTTGGGATGACAAGTTTCCCAGCTTTATTGACAAGGTACTCGGTGAAAGTCAAATCACACTTAACAAATTACGAAGACCTTGTTTTTCTCATCTTCACAAAAATTGTAGTATCTTTTTTTTCATGGGTTTTGGCAATATATCCAGCCTCTGTGAGACGTTGCTGATGTGGCTACCGAATGATCATGGTAAATACAAATTAAAAGGTGAAACTCACGGGGTTGTCAACTGGGGTCCATACGCCCTAGATTAAGGGCTGCAGAAAATGCGATGACTGGAGTGCACTGCAAAAAATCTCCCTCTATAGTCACAGATTTCTGCGACATGTGTATGCGTGATTGAACGGGAATGAAGATGAACGAATACTTACGCCCAGAACAGCTAACTGTCAACAAGTACAAATGATTATCAGGGCTATCGTATTAACACTATTGAGAAGACTTGCTCTAAGCGTGAGTGCCGCCCCTATGTCAAAACTGGCTTATTCTAGTGATTCTATAAGGGAAGTGAACTTCTACGATTACAAGGGTTTCGTTGCTAGCGGTACTGGTGATGTTCTGCCACTGACCCGGCTTGGCTTGAAACCCAGGGTTTAGTGTGACGCAAGAGCGATTGAGGTTGTTGGAAAGCCGACCGGATAAGTCAACTCCGGTTGCCGACCCCGACGCGCGCCCTCGGCGCGCTTACTCAGGTCTCAGTCAGCGTACTGGGCTATGTACACTGGTAGATACTCGTAGTATATTCTAGTTAATTAGCTACTTGGTATATAAGGCCTTATTAGAGGCCCATAGTAGTTTATCAATTCATATATTTTATATTCTACCGACTACAATTCCAATAGAGGTCGACATCGCGGCACACGGGAATGGTGACATTTAAAGTGCTCAAAGGGAACCAATAAAACTGGCGTAAAGTACTTTTCAATTGTAGGAATTCTAGGACTCGTTCTTAAGTACGAGCCCCTTTTATAGGTATGCCGCCGGCACCGTCAACGGTGTCCTTTGTGGCAGTGTAGATGTGCCGATATCCGAAGAGAGCGATCGCCGATCGCTGCAATTTAACGCCGCTACCTGTCCTCGTGCACCAAGTAGGCGCTTAGCGTGACACTGACAGCGACCTTAACAGTCTTTCTTGTCGTTGGTGCCGTCGATGAGCTCTGTTCGTCTCTAGCTTCCCTAATCATCTGTATTGTTGAGCTCAAGTCGAATGTCGTACAGCTATAACCAAGGTCCCCAGCAAGCACAACAACAGCAGCACCAGCTTGCTCAACAGGGATACTGGAATCAACCACAAGCGTCTGGATCAGGCCAGCAGCAGGAACAGCAAATGGCTTCAGTCGCGAGTTCATCTGGCACGCCAGTGGGTGACGACGACGCGGGAAAAAAGAAGAAAACAACGAAGAGGCGCAAGGTCAATCATGCGTGTTTGTACTGCAGGCGAAGCCATATGACGTGTGATGAAGGAAGACCTTGCCAACGCTGGTGAGTGCTTTTTGAATAGAGGGTGGCGTGAGCTTCATACTTCAGCTGCGGGATTATAGTATCAAACGGGAGATTGGGCATTTGTGTCACGATGAACGACGACCAAAGGTGTTGGACAAACCAACGCAACCACCGACAGGAGGGACTGTCGAAATGGCGAGGACTTTCGCGCCTGGTGAGCACATTCCTTCTCGTGTTGGTTTCTGTAGTTCTTTTGTTCGTGTGGATGCTCTTGAGCTGGAATGAGATGCGCGAGCATGCCATATTGCACTGCAAACAACTCAAAAATGCGTTGGGCATGCACATGTCGTTCTGAACCCGTTTTGCGGCAATGCTGCTATGCATCACTCGAACAAACATTCATTCATTTATCTTTATAAGATTGCTATTCTAAACTAAAGATACTTTGCGATGCGGTGTCCGGATCTGCAGCTGAGCGAGTACCCGAGCGTTAACGAAGAGCCGCCCCGATCCGTTTTGCAATCATTTCTCGCACCATATCCCTAGCTCTCTGCGCGCATCTTCTGTATCTGACCTGGTCTCATCGTGATATGCAGCTTTTCTACGATGTTGACACGATCTTCTCTTGCATCCTTGTTCGTGCGGGAGAAATACTCTATATCCGCACTGTCATAAGAGCGCTTGCCCACTGGTTGTGGGAGGCTGATATGTCGACATTTTCTCTTCTACTCTCTATCTTTTGTTCGCATAGCCTTCGTTCAAACAACATGCTAATGTCCCTCCTCTAGTTCCGGTGTACCAAGGGCCACCCCAACCAGCCACCGCCGCCTGGCCCATGACAATGCCACAAACGAGCTACATGTACCATCCCGAGACGCTAGGGAATGAGTTCTCTGTGCTCACGTGCGTATCCCTCCTTTGTTTGTCTTCCACATACTCATACCAATGCATAGCGACTTTCTTGAAACGCTCGATGAAGGATCATTCTTCACCGCCCCCACGACCGTCGCGCCCTCCCTCATGTCCTCCACAACTTTCTCCAGCCTCTCCGGCTCCGGTGCTACCCCAGGGAGCAACACTATCCAAATCCAAGCTAGCGCCACCACCGATACCTCTCCCGCGATCACCAGCGACCCCTCGAGTAGCTCATCCTCGTTGGTAAACTCTTCCTCACTCAACGCCTCGACATCAGTCAACCAACCGACGAGTAACGACCCCAACAACGCCGCTACCACCTCTTCTACGAGTGCAGAATCGGAGACGCCAACGATATTGCCGGCTGCTACGAAGACGGAGAAGTTTCTGCTGACGGCGGCGGATCAGGAGTCGGGGTCGAGGGATGAGAGACTGAATAGGGTTATTAGGAGTAAGTATGAAGCGGGCTTGTTGAAGCCATATAACTATGTCAAGGGATATGCGCGGCTTTCGAGGTGGATGGACCGGAAGTACCTCTTTTGCTTTCGAATTTCAAACACACGCTAATCTTGGTGTTCTGTCGACAGCGTCTCTCAAGAGTCAAAGCAGCAGATTCTGCAACCGTTGTCAGTGCTAAGACCAAAGTTCCGGGTGAGCCTGCTTCCTCCTCGCCTCCTCTGGATGCTAACTGGTGAGTCTTTTCCGATGAATAGGCTGTAGCGCAGTCATTACGCGACCTTGTGAGTATCCTCCTCTCTCCGCTCTTCCCTCCTTGTACTCTTTCCACGACCGCTAACAATCCAGTTAGGATTTGGTATTCATTGAAGAAGCCTTCGAGCGTCTCTTGCTGGACTATGACAGAGTATTCTCTGCGATGGGTGTTCCCGCATGCTTGTGGCGCCGTACTGGCGAGATATACAAAGGCAATAGGGAGTTCTCGGAGTTGGTCGGTGTGGATGGATATATGATGCGTGATGTGAGTACTTCATTAGTTTGGCTTTATTTGGCGGGCAATCTCTGCTGGGGGGTCGGGTGCGTATTCTGCATTGGATTGCACTTGTCTAGTCATATCGCTTGTGATTCTACTCTGTTGGGATCCTCATTGTGTTATGTTCACTTATCGTTTAGTCTCTTGGTCGCACGGACTTAAGCGCTCACTTCTTTACCTATAGGGTCGATTATGCATCTACGAATTGATGGCTGAAGAATCTGCTGTCAATTACTGGGAGGTACGTCTTCTCATTCTATACTTTTCTTCGTAAACTTTCTTAACGAGGTTCGCCATGTAGAAGTACGGCCATGTTGCATTCGACTCGTCTCAAAAAGCCGTACTCACCTCCTGCGTACTGCGGTATAAGCCTGTGCTAAACCCTTCCGCTGCTTCTGCCACTTCACCTTCTTCCAAAATGATCCAAGGTTCGCCACCTAAGAACAGTGCCCTGACATCGAGGGATGGGGGCGACTCCGCTGGTGATGCCTCCGTGAAAGAAGAACAAGTTCAGCAGACGATGGAGGAGGGATTCATTAACTGCTGTTTTTCATTTACGATACGGAGGGATAAGTGGGGTATCCCCAGTATGATTGTAGGGAACTTCATCAAGTGCTAGTATTACCCACTGTTCCCTTTGGGGCGGGATGTCTATTTATTCTCGAATGACTATTATGGCAGTGAGACGGGTGAAGAGCGAAGAGCTAAAATCAAAATAGTAATGTGAATATCTTTTATACTGGTGTATTGTGTTTTGCTGTCATATTTTGTGTATAGAAATCGTGTTTCCCAACTTCCTTTGATGAGCTAGACCCTTGAAGAAAATGTGGAGATTGTGATATTATCGCGCAATGGCACAGACTGCATGTCTGCTTTACCATTGAGCGTGTGTCCTCACATATTAAAGTGACGGTTACGCCTCATGGTCTTTGTAAACTTCTATTCGCAGCCTCATGGACGATAAGCTAATTAGTTTCACCTTCATGCGTTTTGCCTCTTCTTGCCTTGTGAGTACTCTCGTCTCGCTTGTTCGAACTGGACATTTCAGATCATGACAGTTTATCCAATATGGCCTCAATATTGGCAGTAACACCAAACATATATCTCTATCTAACTGTTCCATTTTAATAGGGACCAGTGTAGAGTGCGGGCTTGATTCTATAACTCTCAAGCTTCTATGAACTTGCTTATCATCTTATTGCATGTACGCAAGGTCGCGTTAACGCAGCGCGCACGCTCGATTGAGTTTTATTCGTATCATTTATTCTAAGAATCTTTCTAATAACATTAGCTCTTTCAGAGGCGTTGAAGCTACTCACACGCGAATAGATGTTTCCAGCTACCTCGCAAACGACAAAGCGCTGCGAATCTAGTTAAAGTCAGTTCTAGGAAGCATAGATCCTCTACGATTCGCCTACATGGTACATCTTTCCGTCATCCTTGATGTGAAATTTTAATAACTCATTTACAACTCAGCTCTAAAATAATTTGGAAAGACAGGCAACAACAAAAAAGAAAGGACAGATGACGATATCCTTGCTGCTACCAAAGACGTTGTTGCATGTTTGCAACCCGCCTTATCATTTTATTTGAGCAAATTAAAGCCTTGTGACTTGTTCAAATCTGATGCAGAGAATGTAGATGTCTCCTCACATATCGGAAACCTGCATATCCCTGTTGTTGCTAATGAACCCTCCTTCTTGTTCCATGATCTTGAAACCGGTGCCACGAAAAAGGAGACGATGAAAAATATGCTTAACCACAGGAAATGGTGTGTTGTTCAATTCTTTAGCTCTTGTTTCTTCTGACATGTATAATCTATCAGCTCAGTCCTTGGGCCGCTAGGAGAAAGCAAAGTGAAGTTGCCATTGGAGGGTATGCAGGATGACTGGGCCCTGTACTACATTCTGAAGATGCCGCAAGACGAGAAATCGGACACGGTGGAATTAGCCTACAACGACTTGGCTAGATTCCATCACTCCAACACCGCTTCTTCTATAATTGAACTGAAGACTGACGAGCTCCTTGTGTTAGCTTCTGCGTCGATCTATCCCAACCGTCATGGCGATATCAAAAATACTTCCTGGAGTAAATGCAAAGAAACCAGCACCAGGAAACTATATTGAAGTGATAACTTCTATCCACTTCCTCTACATTTTTTGTCTCTCACGTCGTTTGGATGAGATCTTTGGCTTCGGACCCAATCCACCTCCTGCAACAAAGAAGAAATCTAGACTGATAGATGTAATTGGCGAAATCTTTACCAAATGTGCGCTGAAAGCGGTATCCTTCGACAATACGATGACAATCCATTTTACTACCAGCTGTCAAATCAAGCCTAAAGCATTTAACTTGATAATTCGTAGTGAAGTGGTGGTCCGTTTCTCGGATCGGTTCACTAGACCCGACATCATATTTTGGTGCAATTTGACGATGGTACGATGACCTATGTTAATCTGCAGCTCAAATCCAAAGATGATCACCAGCTTCAACCAGGAGGAGTACAGAAGAGAGCAGTATCTACATTCTATCCGGACCGCTTGTATTTCACAGTGAGATCATTATTCCTTAGCGTCAGCGATATAACTCACGGTATAATTTTCTTAGATAACGTCCTAATTCTTTAAGTAATGTATACGGCGTCCAAAGCATCAGCAGCTAACTTCAGCGAAGTTAATCCGTCACAGGCAAAGGCATTTCCCGCGCGGATCTTGAATTGAAGAATGACATGGTCGAAGAAGGCTTTGATATCCTAAGGGAACTTCTCCTTGGAGAATTTTACCCAAAATAGGTTCAAGGAAGCAGCGAACAGTTCTTAGAGGTATGTAGATGATGGATCACCGAATTGCTGATCTAAATTATACACTAAGCGG
>JASFCX010000224.1:0-15986 GCA_036937015.1 Crucibulum parvulum | reverse complement strand
GAAGTAATAGAGTAGGATACAGGCGATTGTCGACAGTAGATTAGATGAGTGTTTGGAGCAAGGTCAAATCAAGATCAAGCCTGTAAAGCAAATAGCAGCAAAGTTCACATACAGGCAAAATCCTTGTCAAATTATGCAATCATTACTAGAGTATGGGTATACAACTTATCCTCCTGAGAATTAAAGGTTACATACTAATGTCAACTCTGAGTATGATTTAGAGATCATTGGACAGCTTGGTGACACATCCTATCACCCTACTAGTCTTCCCGTCATTATTCATCTCCTGGACCAAACCTCTTACGCTCTTGACCTCCCCGATTCCCAGGAACATTTCGATTACGGCAATGATTGGCATAATGTCCCTTTTCACCGCACTGTTCGTTTGATAACGGATAAGTTTGAATCTTCTTGGTGAAACGAGGACACAAACCTTGAAGCAAACTACTTCGTCCAGATTTCTTCTTGGTGGGCCTTGTAATGAAATACCGGGACCACCAGCAGTTTGACCTGCGCGATCGAAATCGGCATATCTTCCGTAACCAGGAGGGGGAGGACCCAAATCTCGTGAAGACGACAGTTCAGATGCTTCATAAGCTTTGGCTGGAGGTAAGCCTGGTTTCGGACTGGTAATCTGGTTGACGAAAGTGTAAATGAGTTAGAGATTAAAGTACGCACTGTCCTCGTGAACAATCTGGGCCCATAGGGCAAAATCCAGTGAGATACAGTTGGCATGCGACTTTTCTGACATGTTTGCGAGGACAAGCCGGACCTATAAGCACTGGATTAAAAATTACACGATAAATAGGAGCAGAAAATAATACCAAATTTGCAGAATCCTCGATTGTAGTCTGGGCATTCCACTCGACGTTCTTTGGGGTGTGCGTATAGACATTCGTCGCCAGCAGAGCAATAACCGTACTTAGCAAACCACCAGCATTCTGGCATGCGCCGAAGGTTATACTCGTGCAGAAACTCGCAAGCATCTCCTTTCTTACAAAGACCACGTAGCCAGTGTTTACATACAGTTGACAGGCGCTCCCTTTCCCGTGGGTGTGTAGGTGGTTGCCTCGGGGGTTGGAAGTTCTGAATAGATGGCGTTGTATGTCGAAGAGGACAATGTAAAGGTCCTAGGGGACACCCTGTAGCAGTCAGTGATAGCCTGCATATTTGATCATCTGTGCAGACGAACTGTCAGTTCTGATGAATGGATGAGAATGAATAAAATAAAATAAGACCTTTATCTAGCTTAAGACCAAGATCTGTTTTGATGTATGATTCAACAGGGAAATTATTCTGGTGAAACTGAGGATTTATTACATCTCTGAGAGTGGAGGGCCCGACAAGAGGATTAGCGAACATGGTTGGGGAACTCTGAGTGTGTTTGTGACCATTGAATGCGTGACCCGATCCGGTAATGACACGCGTAACAGAATGGCGTGACTGGACCTGATAACTGAACCGAGGAAGGATTTCTATGCATTTCACTTGATGTGAAAGGGTTGATTCCCGGAAACTACAGGCCCTGCACAATGTGCTCTGAGAATTCCTTCAGAACAGGGGAAGATATTACATATGCCAATATAAACACGTTCCAATGTTCGTTATCATCTCGTCCTTTCTGACCTCCCCTTCCTCCAATGTCCTCCCACATGCTCCTTCCCTGGCTGTTTGTCTTCTCCGTTATCGTTTGCTGTCTTTCTCGCCTGTCTGCTACCGCAACAGTCTTGGGCCTCCCACTTCCACCTGGGCCAAAAGCTTCCTGGTTTCGAACACTCAGTCTTCCCACAACTTATCCTTGGATCACATACGCAAACTGGCAAAATATCTATGGTAGCCCTTGTTCATCCAATGCTTGGAGGCTAAAATGATCACCAAATATTAATTCCCACAATTTATCCACAGGAGACGTCATATATCTACGCGTACTAGGAAATCCTGTTATCGTCTTGAACTCTTCAGTCGCAATTTCCGACTTGCTTGAGAGACGAGGCAATATATATTCATCCCGTCCTATTCGAACCATGGTTGTAGAACTGTATTTTGTTTTTCTAACCAGCCAGGTGATCAGTGATTGAATTTTGAACAGTATAGGCTGGGACTGGTTATTCTCCTCGATGCACTATGGAGATAGATGGAAGGTGCTCTCAATGAAATACTGTCACATTTACTACAGTTGCTAACGTTACGTATTATATAGCAACACAGAAACCTATTTCATAAACACTTCAGACCAAATGACTCGGATCGATATAGAGCTTTACAACAGAAAGAAACACATACCCTACTACGCAATCTACTTCAAACGCCGGAGAATTTTCGAT
This sequence comes from Crucibulum parvulum, assembly GCA_036937015.1. Taxonomy (NCBI): domain Eukaryota; kingdom Fungi; phylum Basidiomycota; class Agaricomycetes; order Agaricales; family Nidulariaceae; genus Crucibulum; species Crucibulum parvulum. The sequence goes on along the minus strand of JASFCX010000224.1, from coordinate 13,662 downwards.
ATCACATTCGAAGGTATTCATTACTATTTATTCTTAGTATAACTGCAAAAATCAACGGTGTCATAGATCTGCTGCCGCTGTAGTATTGAACCTTTCGTATGGACATCAAATAGCTCAAGACGGAGATGATTACGTTCAGCTAGCTGATAAAGCCATTGCTGGTTTAGCTCAAGCTGGTATCTTCGGTACTTACCTGGTGGTATGTTTTTTCCATTGCTCTTACTCTGTATATCCACAAGCAGAAACAGGACTATCTACCATTTTTGAAATACGTTCCTGCATGGTTTCCATTTGCTTCATTCAAACGAGAGGCATTCGCATGGCGTAAATTGACAAGAGAACTCGTGGATCGCCCATTTGACATGATCAAACAAAAGCTGGTCAGTGAATTGCATGCTATTCTTTTTGTAAATACTGAATATTCCTCTGAAAGGTCGAAGGAACTGCATTTCCATGCCTTGTCACGCAGGAACTAGAGAGCCGGGCAGCTGGTCTTGATTCAGAGGATGAGGAGGTTGTCAAGAATGTTGCGGCCACAGCATATGCAGGTGAGCGCGTATCTAATTATGCAGTATAGATTCTTAAAGTGGACTTCACGACCAGCTGGCTCTGACACAGTTGTGTCCGCTATTCTGTCGTTCTTTTTAGCAATGACCATTCACCCAGAAATACAGAAGCGTGCTCAGGATGAATTATGTTCTGTTGTTGGAACCCGTCTGCCTGCTTTATCAGATAGAAATGAACTTCCATTCATTGTAGGTCTGCTGTCACTTATTCTGTAAAGTTTTAACAATACCAGTTATCTTACAGGAATGTATCTGCTATGAAGTGTGTATTCCTTTTGTTCACAAGGCATATTTAATGATCAACTGCATAGCTGCTACGTTGGAACCCTGTAACGCCTCTGGGCCTTGCTCATTGTGTTATGCAGGACGATGAATACAGAGGATACCAAATTCCCAAAGGCACTACAGTGATTCCAAATGTGTGGGCCATTTTTCACGACCCTGAAACGTACCCAGACCCGATGCGTTTCAATCCTGACCGATTTATGAACTTCTCAGTCGGCGAGGAAAAAATTAACGAAAAACCAGATGCTGCCTTTGGCTTTGGCCGAAGGTTCGTAGTATTTTCTACCCATCAATTCGTAACATTGCTTATATCTACGATATATTGTAGGATTTGTCCCGGTAGGCATGTAGCTTTAGACTTTATCTTTATCGTCGTGGCTTCTGTGCTTACCGTGTATGATATATGTCGTGCAAAAGATGAAAATGGTAATGATATCAGCCCAAACGTCGAATATACGTCCTTATTGCTCAGGTATGTTGTAAATGATATGCGTTTCCGGTTCTACTTAGCTATTTCCAGTCACCCAAAACCTTTCAAGTGTGATATTCGGCCTAGATCTAAAGACGTGATAACCGTTGTTACTCAAATGTAGAATTAAGCAGTCAATGTAACATATTCTACTGAGCTTATCCATTCCTGCTTATCCTTGTTCTTCGTGAGCTTTGGAATAGAACTACCATATACCAGCAAGATCAACTTCTCCCCCAGAAGACTGTACTCGTTTCAGAGCTGTGTTGACCACAAGTACCCAGGGATCTTCATTATCGTCCGAATCACCTCGGATTTCAACATAGTACATATCGTGAAAAGATATAGAGTTTGCGAGCGGCCTCCGATCTATACGAATAACATCCAACTGCAGACTGTTGAGATGCGACAGTAGTGTTCCATGGCGAGCTGAGTGTAAAGGCGCAGTCAAACGAAGTAGAGCCGTTCTTGAACATGTTTTTAATAGCAAGGGCGGAATTAGCGTATTCTGCGAGCGTGTAATAATGTAGAAACGCGTGAAGTTTACTGGTAGACGTCAATATAGCAGCAAATCCAAAGTAGACGGTCGCACATACATGCTTCTTTCTGTATTCCTTCGCGCAAAACTTCTAGTCCCTCAAAGATGTTGGCACATATTTTCGAGCATATGGCAGCACAATTAGGAGGATTTTCAAGTACTGCTCGAGCAGCAGATGCTGTAGATGGCATCTTTTCTGTCGAGGCGGCGGGAAAATTGTCAACGATGAAGTCCCGACATTGGCCTAGAGCCTACTTCGCAATCTATTAACTCGAATCCAGTGCAAGTCAATGAGATTACACACTTGTTCATGGCTCATAATCTTTTGGATGTCATGCATTTTAACTCCTTTGCGAACTAATAGACAATGCTGGACCTTTAAAATTATTTCGCCACGGACAAAGCCAGCGTGTTGGAGAGCATCATATGTTTCGACTACATTTCCGAAGATGGAATTCTCTTGAGGTACGACGCCAAGTGGGATTGTCTCAGATAATGCATGGAAAACGTCTATATAGCTAATAAATCGGGGTGTAGAAACACATGAGCAAAATAAATTCACCAGCTATTGTTCGTTGCTCGTTATAATCTGCTTGGGTGCCGAATTTCGCAAAGGCTGCCTAAAGACGAACAAATATTTTATCAGCCATAATGGCGGTATTTAGCACAAGTACCTCATGTGTATATGTACCCAACGGACCGAGAACGGCGACCTGGAGTTTTACTGTGCTTTGTGGTGACTTTCGCATGATAAGTGTGTGGGAGAGATCAAACGCACACGACTGCCAGTAGCATCGTGTGATAGCGATAGAAAGCCGGATCATAGTTTGGACCCTTGCAATTACTTTACATTATCATTATACACGAAATATTTAAATAACGAGTCTCACAAGCCACTGAGGATATCCTATCTGATTAATTTACAACAAGAAAAGGCTGGCTATCCAATATAATATTTAGTGCTAACTTAGGCGAGCGATACGAATGAACCAGGTTCATGTATAGATTCATGGAGGGTGATATTACTGTTCGAGTGATAAATTTCCTCGAACAAACTATGCAAGTGAAGAGACTCCAATGGACGTGGAAAAGTAAGCTGAGCAGAGGGTCCAATTTGTGAAGGGTCACAGCGTTTCCTAATAAGGTCTTCAAGCATCTTTGCGAAACGGAAGGCAAGAGGTACACGCTGGCCAACCTTCGCAATCGCGGACCTAAATAAGCATTTAGTTGTTGCACCATAAAGAAGGGGAATATACGCACTGAACGAAATCCAATTCTGCTCGTAGTGTGGATATTTGATCTTCGCTTTTAGCATCAATTGCAGCTTGCAAAAATCTTACGAGAACGCGTCCACCGACAAACCAACAGAACTGGGATTGAACTATCTGTCAGCGCGGAATGATAAGCATGCAATTGGACTCACGGAGCAAAAAGAATCCAAGAGTGTAATATCAAAACTGGTTGACCAGATGTTATAAATTAGATCCAAGATAGCCCTCGCGGCAGTGAGTATTTTTAGGGCAGAAATGCAGCCGGACTGCCTGACTTCAGCATGTGGATCATGTAAAACGATGGTTGCGCTGAATATTAAAGAGGGAATGAGAAAATGTTGATATAAAGGACAAAAGAGGGCCTTACACGTGTGGCATCAAGCAAACCGTGTACAGGTGATTATCTACAACATTGTTGACGATAGGATTTCTTAGATGGCTCGGAAAAGATGCCCGGAAAGATGACACTATGTGGTCCAGTTCGATGAATGCCTGGGATCCTCTCGGATCGATACGATCCGACATTTGAGAAGATTCCGTATGAGGCGTTGTAACAGACGCATCGCCTGCAAAATGTCTTGCACGGAAACGAAGGTTAAACGCTTTCACGCGTGCTACGAAGTAATATAATTATTGCAAATCCTATGCGGCATGAACTGGTGCATCTTACAGATCATTATGGTTCCTTTAATGTACAAGATGAATGAATCGGTTTGATTCTCGGAGTGAACCAATAGAGCATCTCTTGTGTGAGCCCATTGTCGCTCCAGTGGAGTAACTAGCACCTAATTTTTTTAAAATCAATCATAACATTTAAAGTTGACGAAAAGAGTAATTACACCTTGCTCAAACTGGTCACCCCTCACGGGCAGCAGTTGAGAAACGTCTTGATCATCAAGACTCATTGCCCATCCATTACCACATCCATGCTGACGTTCAGCTGCATACGCTAACCAGAATGCGTTCCTTCTCATCTCATCCTCGATGACTGTTCGAGCAGGAGATAAAATAGACGGCGGTCGTTCGGACTTCGATATTGAATGGAAGGGAGGGCACATGTTCAGTCCCAGCGGAACGGAGAGCCGCATCGAATGGGCAGTACACAAGAAGACCTGGATTCTGTATAAAATAGAATAACTTTAAGTTTACCAGGTAATACTCACGTCTACCCATCTTGTTTCAAGCTTTGTTAGCCGGATTTAACGAAAACATTGAGAATGTACCTTGAATGGGACCAATAGAACCAGGATAAGATTATATTTGCTTAAAAAAGAAGAAAGTGAAAGGAGGTTCGTAGGTAACCAAAAATACAATTACCTTGAAGCACCTGAAATAAATCCTCTCCCAAAGAATTGAGGTGGGCTGCAGTATCACGAGCAAGCTTTGCCTGCTGTTCTGCAAATGAATCCGGCCGCTGCTCTTTACTCCGATGCCTCTCCAGAAATATTTCATCTAGTATTAATATGTTCAACGTCTTCACAAGAATTAACATCAGAACGATCTTACCTGGTGCGACCTCATCGAAGTTGGGAAGCGGCGGTGACGAAACAGCGACTGTGTACAAACTTCCTAAGGCGCAGATAGCATGTAATACGGGTGCAGAGGGAAATTTAGGATGACTGGGTGGCAATGAAAGAGAGCGGATGAAGGTGGCAGCATGAAATAAACGGGTGGCATGTGGATGGAACGTAAAAAACACATCAACGCTGGAAATAAAATGATGAGGACCAAGAGTAAAATGTTGTGGCGAAATGACACACAGATGGCGTAGGAGATCTGGGCCAGGCACTGCAGAAGGCCAGTTGGGCCATATAATATCTAGTCCAACTGTGTCCTCAGGTCTCGAGAATTGCGTTGTAATTGTATGATCAGATGAAACATGTGAGCCATGAGTACGTCCAATCGAAGTATTATCAGTTTCATAATGATTTCGGGACACCATAGGAGGGCTGGGTGTAACATTAGTGACAGAAGAGAATGATGAAAAATCCTGTCCAGTTATTTGTGCAGAGGACAGACCACCGAAACTATCTGGCATCAGAGAGCGGGAAGATACTTCTACTGGACTTTCGGGAGCGGAATGTTCTTTCTGACGCAACAAGGATTCAAGTTCATCTATGGTGGATAAGTAAGATAACAATGAATCCAATATGAATAGACTAACTGATTCTATTTTCCAGTCTTTCATACCGGGTTTTCGGACCATCAGTTGTTGTAGTGCTGGTTTCCACAACTGAAGAATTGCGATTAGAATACACGCTCTATAGTACAGAATACGCCTCGAACCATCGTCGAATGTGCATTCAGGATTTGTAGGTAAATTTGCCCCGGGTGGGGCATGGGAGACAGCATGAGCATGCGAACGCACACAGGTGGAGCACGGTCGTTTGGCATCACTGTTGTAGCCTCAACAGATATTGTCAAGAGTCCTCTAGGAAACGCACCATTTCTAAACACCCATCAGACGACGTGCGCGGGACAAAAGACAACCACTCTACTAACCAACTTTCGTCTGCGACACTTGGTCGAGACTATTGAGTTACAGGTAGATAAGCATGCAGAAATGAGACGCTCACTTGATGACAAGCCTAGAATAGAGAACATGAGCAGTGCAACTAAGGATAGAATGCGGCTGATATACCTGGTTCCTCTTCAAGACATTTGGATGGATGGTTGAAGAGTGTGAAACTGAGGAGCGAGTTGCGAAGGTCTGCGAGGTCTTGGGCATGATTTCATGAAAAGAGCGTGAAGACAGCAAGCCCAGGGTTCACACTGTCCAGTTGACTGGTTGGGCATATTCGACTGAACTCAGGACAGGGTAAGCTGATTAACTTTGGATCAACCAGGTAACGTGCTCCTCAGCGCTCATAGCACTTAACGGTTCTTAAATGAAAGACACACAATGACGCGTCTGGTATAAAGATACAAATGGAAGCCCAGCAAATAAGTAACAATCCAGCAGTAGGTAAAACACTCCGCCCTAATAAGTATTCATAAGTAAAAGCATAAACAATTTAAATGCCGTTCAGTGGCTAGCGAACATCGAATCACGGACTAAATTTTTGTACGTTTTGAAATGTAGTGGTGATGTTCACAAGTCCCACATCTCGCGCATTGCTACTGATGGCTTGAGCGACAGCGGCCCACGTATCGTTGAACACTGTATCGGACATGGAGCTATCCCGAACTACCAACGGCGCAACCGCTGATTCAGTCCAAATAACAGAGCCGCTAACATCACCGATCGCCCACTTGCGCATGGCACTACCCGCATCGGAACCAAAGAACAATGAGTTAGAAGAGGTTGTGAAAGACGAATATGCAGAAGTAATATCCGAAGACCCAATCGCCCCGAATACGGCAACCTCTAATGGAGGGATGAATCCGAGCGATTGATAGAGAGGCGAGGAATTCGTTGGAGGAACTGGAGAGCTAGTGGCAGAGTTTAGAACGAACTGAACTAGCATCTTGGCAACCCCTACATCCGGAATAGAAGAAAGATACTGGAGGAGTACATGATTGGGATGGCTAAGCGTGCCATATTGTCGAGGGTCCAGTTGCTCACCAGTGAGCGGAGACACTGCTGACGATACCGGCATCGCACTAAGAATCTCTCCAGTGTAAAGCACAGCACGAGGTACAGCATCGCGCTCCAGAGAAGCGGCTTGTTTGGCCACGTCAGCCCGGGAATCGTTGAAGGGGAGACGAAGGTGGAGAATGTCTAGTATACCATACACAGGTCGTTCAGGATAGCAATTATCGTCGAACTGCGTGGCATTGACCACGGACTTCAGCTCAAATATCTCGGTCTCAATGGTACTGATACGCTCTAGTTGTGCGGCCTCTAACCCAGGATAACATGCCAGTGGTGGTGGGAAGGAGGTGGGTGTAGAGTTGGCGTACAAGTCGCGAATAGTCTGTGTTGTGGCATCAAACGGGAGAAGAATAGGAGCGACGCTTAAGGCACTCTTGAATGTGTTGAGATCCTCTTGTCGCTGTTGAAGAGTCTTGTTCCAGAAATTCATTAACGCGTTTTCGCGCTGTGTTGAGGCAGCTGCATGCCGTGTAAGGGCTTGGAGAATATATTAAAGAGAACCAACTCACCAACCGCAAATGTGTACATTCGATCCAAGGCAGATTGAGCGACGGGTCCAACTTGTGCTATCTGAGTCTTGAGCGGTTGACCATCACTGACAAAGGATTTGGAAGGTTGCGTCACAGTTTGAGCAGCAAAATCGAAAAGGTATCCGGACGCCAGCGTAGAGAATGAGCCGGTATTATTATACACAGGCCCATCGGACCCCTCCAATTGGTTCCATGGAGCGGCTATGATAAATGTTTGTAGTTGCGTTGCGGGGGTTAGATCTTGAGTTTGTACCAGATTCCAGAGCAAAGCTGCCTGAGCCCATTGCGTTCTGTTTGGGAGCTTCTGTGAATCCAAAACTGATCCAACATCAACAAGTAACGACTGAATTGCACAGTTGCTTCCAGAAGGTGCCCCTTGAGCTTGCCATATGCTGCGATAGACTGAACTATTTGTCATATTGACCTGGAAGGCAGCATTCATGTCGGGGATAAGGTTCACAATATTTTGTGCAAGATAGTCGCACTGTCCAGACGAGGAAGACACACAAACACAAGTCGCATCTAGGGGAAAGTTGAACAATCAAGAGGTTATAGAACATAATAATGATAGAGACATACTGAGACTACATGTAACACCTGCCAGATTGTCTGAACATACCTGTTGGTGCTTATTGCGTTTGACTACGATAGAGACAACCGTGGCCACCACAATAATGACTGCGATCAATACAACAATTGCAACGTAAATACATTTCTTCGTCGGTGTTGATTTCTTTGCCTGAAGGGTAGCAAAAGATTTCTGTCGAAATGGTTCAAATAATTGGACTGTCGAAGGGGCCGAAGTCTCCTGACCATTGAACTTCGCGACTGATTTATCTGCATCATCAAAAGGAGATGTCAAGTGTTGTTCTGGTGCCCGATAATGCGAGTTTAAACTGTGATGCGGATGATGCCCCTTCTCCAACAATCCATGCAATGCACCTGCACGACTCAAGAGATCAGGAAGCGGCGTCGATTCTTCAGCTTTTCGATGCTCTCTTTCGGTAGCAATGGATATATGTGGGATGGTGGGCACTGGAGGTAATGGTTTCTTTCTCCACGTGAACACGCGACGAAGAGATTTGTTCGAAGATAATCTTGACATCAAAGATGGAGTTGTACTCTTCGAGGAATGTACTGAATCACGGATAGGCCGCACCGCGTCAGGATTATTGCGTCGCTGATTTCCGGATGTCGACGGTAGCACTGAACTGTACGGTGCAGAGGCGTGTAATGCTTTATAATGTGCGATAGAGTCATCATCAGACATCGGGATTCCTGATTCTTCTGTATGGGAATATGCATATTGTTTTGGATTAGCACCCTGCGAGAATTCAGCATTCGTTTCCAAATGTTTGTCTCCTGCAACATGATATAAGGTTGCGCGAGCCACACCTGTTACGGATAAGTTGGTTCCAACGCTACTCTTTCCGGCGATGGAAGAGTTACGATCTTGGTTGGAGTAGAGAGTATCTGAGTCACCAGACATGCGATTAACATACTCTGGAATGGGGGTAAATGAGCTGGGAGGTAGACGGGCTCCCATAGGGCGAACAGAGGGCGGATTTCTTGTGGAGAGGTGATAGGAAGAAACTAAATTGTCGCGCCGAGTCGCCTCTGCGTAGCTCATTAGAGGCGGATAAGTCATTTCAGAGATACCACTTATGGCATCACTACTGACAGACACCCGCTGGTCCCTACGTGGCTTTGCATTCTCCTGCAGAAGAGATGTGATAAAAGATGTGGGCAGCAGGCGGTCCTCAGCTGCGTCGACATCAATACTTGAGGCCCCTTCATGCCAATCGTATGGAGAGAATGTACGAGACGTTGAACCTGGGGACGCATCCCACAGCCGACTAGGCTGATTATCGCCTCGTGAGGCGGGACTCTCACTAGAGCTTGAGGTAAGAGACGTTCCGTTGAAAGGGTTTCCTCTGCGCGTAACAGAAAGTGGGTGTGCAGCTTGTAATTCCCTACTCATTCGAGTGGAGGTACTATAATCGGATCGTATGGGTGTAGATGGAATCGACGAAGGTGGAGGGGGGAATTGAGAAAGGCGCAATGACTCTCCATAACTAATGGTACTGTCGGCAAAGCCAGATGCATTTGTATCTTGGGATGCGACAGATGCATGGCGGGTCAAACACGAAGGTCCCTTGGGGGCATTGAATCGCCGAGGGTCATCCATGACTGCTATCAAATGAAATGGAGGCGGGAAAAGATGGCTATACAAGCGCCTGCATGCCACTAGACTGGGACTAGGACCCACTGGACGACACAAGGCAGAATGTGAAGTATTGACAGATCCCGCTGAAGGAGTGAAAGCGTGGATTGAACGAAATTACTGAGAAAGTGCACGGAAGATGGGACGAGGGAAAGAAAGAAGGAGAACAGAGTGGAATGGCAACCCTGGAGAGTTGCTGATGCTGAAATCACAGACCGCATCTGTGCCTGATCATCAAGGTGAAGTCAAGCTGTAACACACACATTAGCATGTACACATCTGTAACACGTTTCCCATCTGTTATCCTTACTCAACATCGTCACTGCAGATTAATATTCAGGGCGTAATGCGTGATATTGGCTGTGTTCTAATCCAAGGGTAGATAAAGTTAGCTAGTGTGGAAATGGAGCGCTAGTATGCAGATATAAACAAGGGCTGTGCTGCTTGGTCTTTGGCATCAAGCAGTAGCGTATGGAAGCAAAGAGGCAGAGGAAAACATGTACAGATCGTAAAGATGGTCAAGAACATAAAAGGACGTGAGATATAATGAAGGAATACAAGATCAATGCCCGCAATCCAGCATTCAGAGTACGCAGATAGCAGCGCCCTCCTTGCTCATGCGATGACGCATGATCGATTTTTACTCGATTTCTTCACTGGTGGAGGGGGGTTCACTGTTTTGACTGTCAGCCAATTGGAAATACTCGAAGTGTGATACTACATACACACGGCTCTGATTGCCTCATCGAATACAGTCTTCAGCCCTTTCTGCGTTAGGGCAGAGCATTCTAGATATTTGACAGCGCCGATATCTTTCGCCATTGCAACTCCCTGTGAGTACTGAATAGGGGCCATGCGACTGAGAATTTAGGTCAGCGGCTGCCACTCTCTTAAGTATGAGCTTGTGGAGTTCTTACCGATCACGTAGTTTCTCAATTGTCGCAGGATCCTCGCGCAGATCAAGTTTGGTGCCAACCAGCACGACTGAAGTCGAAGGGGCATGATGGGATATCTCAGGATACCACTATCCACACAGTCAATAACGCTGCTACTTAGATAGAATAAAAGCACCCCACCTTCGTCCTGACGTTCTCGTAACTAGGCGGACTAACAAGGGAGAAGCAGATCAAAAATACGTCGGTTTGCGGGTATGATAGTGGTCGAAGCCGATCGTAATCTTCCTGGCCGGCCGTATCCCAAAGACCCAATGAAATCGTCTTTCCATCCACCATGACATTGGCCGAGTAATTGTCGAAGACTAGAATTAAAGGGTATCATCAAACTGGCCATATTAACAGCCGCTGGAAGAAAACAAAAAATACCAGTCGGGATATATTCCCCCTGAGACCTCCCTGTTAGATTTCTTTGATATACAAGATGAAGAGTGCACATACGGGGAAGGCATTAGTTGTGTAAGAGATAAGAAGGCAGGTCTGAGGCAAGAGTTGAGAATCAAATGTCAAGGGCGTTGCGGGGTACACATACTTTTCCTACAGCACCGTCCCCGACGACGACACCTGAGGGAGTATCAGCGAGTGTGCAGCTAGAGCAACGAATAGCGTACATTTGATGGCCTGCATGGTATCGAAATAGGAGAAAGAGGGGTGTGAGTAGTATAGCTACGACCTAAGGGTATTGGTATAGAGGGCGGGGGATAATGTTGGGCAAGAGAGATCCTGACGACGGCAAGAGATGGCGTTGAAACGCGCATTGTGGTCAGTATTTGGCACCAGCGTTGGAAATCATCAAAAGGGCTGTACAAAACAAGAATACAGGCGCGATAACGATCCAGGGTCTGAGCGCCCGTTGAGTACTCCAAGCATTGGACTCGAATGTGTGGGAGGTACTCAAAACTCAATCCAATTTTATTGAGTGATATACGATACTAGATGATATTAGAGCCACCATGGAAAAAATACTACTCGAGGGCACCGTGGACGAATGGCTTGTCAGAATAGAGGTCGACGACTAACGTTATAACAGGTGGTACATGGGTCACATATTGCGACTTCAAGAAATACAGACTAGAAACATGTAGGAAAAGCAAGCGCATAGCGATACCAGATAGCGAGTTGGTTGATAATAGATATATATCACGGAATCTCTTCAGCCGCGGCTACCGACACAGGTTTTCCGTTTCTTGAGCGGAGGACTAAATTCGTCGTCGTCTGAAGCTGCTGGCTCCTGGATGGCTGCAGAATCATCCCCGTCCAATTTGTTTTCCTGTTCCTCAGCATCGGCCGAATAGAGATCGAAATCGTCGCTTTCCATAGGAGATTCAACTTTGGGTAAAGTAAAGGGCTCTAATAGGCCTATACCAAGTCCAACACCAGTGGGTAAAGTACTATTTCTTAATACTGGGCTCTCGGCTTCAAGGACTGCCTTTGCGGCGCTCCCTTGCTCATGTGAGCGGCCAGTTTTGATGCTGAGGGGAGTCCATGGTTGGTACATGGCGACAAACGGGTCGTTGCTGTTGGCCAAAAGCTCATTAGGATCGAGTGGGAGTCGAGCTGGCGAAGAAAGCCAGTCGTCACTAAATCCGGATAACGATTTCCTATGTCCATTCATCACGCCTGGAGTTCGGGCAAGAGGCGAAGCCTCGATTCGGTACTTTCCCGACTCGTTGTTAAGTCGCCCCGACATCGGCGATGGTAAGGCGCCTCTGAAAAATATTTTTCGACTCTGCGCTGGGAGTCTGGCTGCACTTGCAGGCGTGTCAAAGCCTGCGAGATACAACTTTCCTATGCCAGGACTGGCAGTCGGGGAACACTGAAGTTGGAATGGACTTGCATCGATGGCTCGAGAAGCTTTTGTTAGCGGACTGGCTGTCTCACGAGCAAGCATACTCAATGTTAATTCTCGAGTTTGAGAATGCATAGGATGACTAGGGCTAAAGCGCCATGGCTGGTCAGATGGTAGGCGAGGGGGAGAGTGACGAAAAGAGGGTGTCAAAAGGGGATCATATGGCGAAGGGGGAATGGTAGAAGGTCCTGCGCGAGGGGATCTTAGAGAAGGCGTGTCCGAGCTTTCCGTCAGTACATTGGCCGGATCAGATGAAGGATTAGGCGTGAGAGGCGGGCTGAGAGGTGGTGATTGTTTGCAAGGTTCAGATGAGTTTCGGCGACTACTTTCAGGCGGAGGAGCAAACTCTTCCTGTGGGATGCAAGGAGCAGCTGGTGGTGCCATCTTCTCTTTGGCCTTTAATCGATCACGTCGCGCCCTCATATCCTCCACGGACACGAGAGAACGAAACCTAGATTTGTGCGATACATTTTCTGGCGCAGTTTGCGGTGTAACTGCCATCGTTACAAGTCTGTCATGGGATTCATCTCGACTTCTGCTTGTTGTTTGCCTATTTTCCTCTGTAAAAACATTAGGGGAGAGGGGATGGACTCCAGGAGAATGATCACGTACTTCCTGAGCCGCGTCCTCGCGGTCGATCGCTGCCGTCCCGACGATTTGACATGGCAATCTTATGTTTTTCAAAGACGTGGCGTCTCCACATACTTTTGGCGTTGACCCCTGCATATGTCCGCCTACAGAAAGTACATCTCAATCTCGGCTCTTCACCTTCAGGCCAGCCTTCAGAGCCACGCTCTTTGAGGTCTTTCTTCTTCGCTGGGCACCAACCTCTGGGAGGCTCGAGATGAGGAGGATAGGATATTGCATGTGGATTTGTATTGCCCTCTGAATTAAAATCGTTGGCATCCAAAAACCATTCCATGTTTTCCGCCATCAGTGGATATGTAAGGCCATCTGGGTATAACTGGGACTGTGGGAATGTAGTAAAAGGAGGATGAATGAATATGACATTGGGATCCGACGGCTGGGGATCCATTCCTGCGGGTGGGAGCGCCAGGGCTTCGTGTGTGCGAGCGCCTCTGGAAGTGCTGAGAGCACGCGAGCGAGATTGAGAGGTTTGAAGACCCGGTGCATAAGGGCGAGGCTGGAATGAAGATGCAGCAGGTGCAAAGAATTCAAGCTCTGAGGTAGAAACGAGACGGCGCTTGGGTGGCCGTGGGAGAGGGGTTGTAGTGCCGGAAAATGAGAGCGAGGGTCCTAGAAGAGGACGGGATTGCGACATTGGGAACAGAGCTCTACCAATGCCAAGATGTTAAGTCTAGGTCAAGGCTGGGGTGTTGGTGATGATGAGTGGGTGAGCTGGAGGATGATGTGGCAGATTG
>JASFCX010000221.1:0-16049 GCA_036937015.1 Crucibulum parvulum | reverse complement strand
GCGACTCTGCTGCCGAGTCTCAGTCGACAGAGGCAAGATGGTCATCCTATCGTCCCACAGACTGTCCGTATTCACTTTCCCTGTACATCGCCGCCGTCTCCATCAACCTGGTGATATTATTTGGATTCATGGAGTTTTGCATCGTGCATACCATTACATGTGTCGCAATGCCATCGATTGACGGAACGGTGCGCTTTACTTGCTTCGGTAGATGAGCTATTTGCATTCTTCACTTCTTCTGCTGGATGCAGATTTGTCGCTCTTGTTTAAGATTCGCTATCTAAGCTGTCGAGTGTGAGCTAAGCTCTTCCTTGACCGCCACTCGGGCCTATTTCCCTTAGCTGTTAGGCGCGGGTATCAGCATGTTGGCTGTCGGGGGTGTATTTATGGAAAGCTTGAATTCCAACCACCCGTGCATGCGTAAGTTCTTCCGGCCTTACGCATGCACGGGTGGTCTTCGGACCCTTAACCGTATGTTTTTAACTGCATAACATTGTCAATGTGCAGCATACAACGGCGTTGCACATCCCTCCCTTCTTTAGCACATGCTATCGGGTCTTTGTTTGAGCACCGCGGGACGGTTTTGATCGCTCCTCCACTATGGGCTTTGATGAAGCAGCACGCATAACGCTGGCGGCTGGATGAACGTCATATCTACGCGGTGGATCCGCATTGGAGGGTTAGTGGACGATCCACTGGGTGTGGGTCTATTCGATGTCTCGCGTGGTGTAGCCTTGGGTAGAACTGCTGGTGGTGCAGTAACATCCTTGTCGAACACATAACGCAATGTGAACACTATGTATTGTAACTTTTGGTCTCTGAAATCTGAAACCTACGGACTTTGATTAATTGATTGGTCCGTAACCATGACCGCGAGCAGTAAATCAACGATCGAAATGCTAAAGGTCTATCATAATTGAGAATGAAAAGCGATCATCATCATCATTAAACAGTAAACCATTATACGTGCATATTCATCTATGGATCAGTAACAATGCCAATATAGTAAATATAAATCGTGCAAGGAGAAGACGAATTCGAGAGGCGTAAGACTAACCTTAGATTATGAGGAGATAGCCTTCGACAAGAACGAGAAAGGAGGACGGAAGAGGAGGGATAAGTCAAGACGTCATCGTCATCGCCGGCGTCGAGGTAAAGCATAGCAAAGGTACGGTAGAGTGTAAGTGTGATCCATTAGATGTAGATAAGAACGTAGTGAGGAATGACAAGGGTGATGAAAAATCAAGAAGAGGAGGAAGTGAGTAATCTGTATGAAGCATGGGGTAATAACCTTCAAGGTAAAAATTTAGGGCAGAGAAAAAGTAAGCAGGGAGAGAAGACGAGGCAATCCATAAGACAGAGCGAGTAGCGAAATTTCTAGGGTCTAAAGGTTGGCCTGAAGGATGAGGGCGCCGAAGACGTCCATGATGACGACCAGAAGCCACCATTGCCAGTAGTAGCCACGAGGACGTCTATGATAACCCGAACAAGCCTAAGAGCTGCATGAACCCAAACATGCACCCATCCGAGATGATAGGCAGCGTAAGGTTATTGTCAAGGCTTCCCAGATCTACGAAAATAACGAGATGCAAGTTCTCATACATATTTGTCAAGAGAACGAACGGAAACATACCAGGGGCCTCAACTACACCACTGACCAATCCAGCCACCACCCCAATTGTACCAAGACCCAACCGTCCCGCCAACCACCCCACGTCCTTCGAGGTAGCAGCGCCAGTAGTAGCAGCAACGTCCTCAACACCTCTCAACCCATCCAGCATAACACCCCTCCCTCACACCCAGCTCGTGCCTTCATTGGGGCCCCATATACTCAAGGGGGCAAGCCAACCCCAGAAGCCCACGGCGATGAAGCCTGCGCGGGACTTGCATGGGGCAGTGGGAGGCGGAGGACGGGGTGCTCTTGTGAGGCGGCACCGAAGTAGCGGACGACGGTGGACGCGGCTGTGTCCGCCCATGAGAAGCTAGATAAACGTCGTCCATCAGCGACTTCTAGCAAGATGAGGAAGATGAAAGGAGGGTAAGGACGGACATGAGGATGGCCATGGTCGCTATGTCGTGCGAGTACGCTGTTAGCGCGAAGTTGACGCTGAGGATGTACCAAACGACGCCATTCACAGAGTTCTAGAGAAGAGTTAACATCGGATCCTGATGGGCAGACGAGCAGGAAGAGGAAGGAGGAAAAAGGAAGTGGGAAGGGTATCATCAGAAAATAATAATGGAAGGAAAGAAGAACGATTGATCAAAACTCTTGATGAAAAAATCAATGAAAACCTCCATGTCTACAAAACAACTCCTCAACTATTCGCAGAAATGTGGCGGTCTTCATTATACATAGTTTGGGATTAATCCTGCTCGTGTACTGTGCCGACTACAACACAGGCGACGATTGCGAGTGAGACCGAAGAGGAACAAGATGCTACTTGCTCGAAGGGTGGACCAGATCCAGCGTGAAACGCCACAACTACCACCCAGGACTAACACTAGCGACCCACACTACAAGAGTTTCTTGACCTCAATAGGTATATGGCGTCAATTGCTGACCATAGTGAAGATAGAGCGAAACGGAACATCGTTCCAGTGAGCTCAGAGTGAGCTTAAGCGGGTACCTTCCGAAAAGGGCCTCGTCGGCTTCTATTTGGTCCTGCCGAGCTTTGAAAATAATCGATGATCGAATTGCTACTCCGGGCCGGTGACTATTTTCCACGTTGCAAAATGGTTTACAAAATTGTATGCATCTTGTTTAAATTTTGCAGCTAATTTTATGTTATACAAAATTCAAATCAGATCGTATTGTTTTACATATTACAAAATTCGAACAATATGGATGTTGAACAATAGAAATTTCTAATTCTAGAATAGATTTGTATTAGGCAAGATTTAATGAAAAGTGTGAGTACTGATCTACTATTGGCGGCCCGTGATGCCGTGGTAAATACGGCGCCGGCCCCGGTACCTTGCCCTAACTACAGCTTACGTCACACATGTGCTCGTACTTCCACAGTTGCTGCTCGACGCCCCTAAGATATCAATATTCCCCTTCCTCTCTCATTCGCTAAATACTCCAAAGCTCTCGCTTAGGTCTTTATTGCAGAAAATAAGCTTTTAATGCGCTTTCGTTTCTGTTCGAAGCGGTGTAAACCGCTACGGTAATCTACACGGTTCGAACAAACCAAAAGTAGCTTAGCACCAGAAGCTCGGAAGGCGGCAAGATGCATTTTCAGTAGAACAGCGAGGGGATACAGTATTTTTATTCAACAGCCATGTTCAAGTGAACGCTTGGAATCGAATGCTTCTCCTTGCTCTTGTCAGCTCATAGCTCAACGCTGGATGACATGCTCTGAACATGAGGAAGAAAAGCGGCCCCGAGACTTGAGAGTCGAAACCTGCACCATCCAGCTCCAGGAGAAGGCATGCCGGCACACGTGCAAGTACAACGAAAAGGATCATTAGATGAGAAGTCATATACCTCTAGGAGAAGCCAGAAACTGTTCACGGCTGGTAGATCTTGGACGGTTCGGTCGCTAAAAACTGTTGCCACAAGCTGGGACCAACCATTCCTGCTCAATGGGCGCGCCTACGAAGGGATGATGGTGGATAAGATTACAAATGTCATGTGTGGTACGTAGTTGATTCTCCGTTTAGTCCCTAATGTATTTTCGGTGCTTTCATCTAAATGGCGAGAAAAAAGCGTTTTCATCCCGTTCTCATGCGCCATGCATGCAGAGCACAAGGCCAATGGCACTGATGTCCTATTTGCATTGGCTAATACGGATGAGTAGGGGATCTTGTGCTACAGGCATCAGCCAAAGAATACCATTTCCGCAGAACATCCCTACACCCGAATCAGCAACGAGAAGCGTGTGCATCTTCCATTCTGGCTTTCATTGACATGTTTCGCGCTCAGGGACCATCGCACCATCGCCGAGACAGGCTTGTTTACGTTAAACATGCACATCGCGGGCCGGTTCGTTTCAGAGCAGAATCAATAGACGATATCCTTGCTTCGTCCTATACCTATCTTTTCTTCGATGCGGTCATCACAAGATACTGAGCATTTGCTCTTTACCATGCTTTCTGCTATTCATACATTGTATATCGCTGTGTTAATGCGTTTGGACATTCTTCCACTGTCTCAAAAGACTTCGAGAAATGGGTAGCTGGCCGTTTCAATTTTGGCTTACGTTGGGGAACAAGGAGTTCACCCATCAGCATCCTCCGGACTCCTTTCGCCGGAGGATCTGCTGCACGTTCTCTTAGACATCGTTTTCTGATCTTGATTGTTCAGCACGCAGTCGAAAGGCTCATAGGCCTTCCAACCCCTGCCCCTGACATACTGCGACCTATCCTGTCTAGGCTGGTGTTATAACGGTTCATGTAACACTATCACTCCACTTCAAACTTGTTTCTCTCATCCAATCTCTCCTGGTGTAACAAATGTTTCCAGAAGTATGGCCATAATACCTGGGTCCTTCGTTTGGTTCCTCCGTTCGTGAGGCACCGTTGGTTACGTTAGTGCTAGATTCGGTACTGGTGTTGCTGATTTGGATCAGTGTCTTCAATATGCTTGTTTGTCCATGCGCTGTACAGGACAGCCTAGCACCACAGCCTCTCAGAGTTCACGCTCTTTACAGATGCTTTTCTTGTTGGACACTTTTCATTTACTCCGCATCCTGGAAGGAGCATTGAATCAGTGTCGATGACATATGTGGGCATGCCCCAGAATGAGGATGCGCTTATGTCGGGATCGTTCCTCTAAGATGGTGAGAAACCTATTTATGTCCATCCACAGCCCCGCTTTCCCTCCCATCATTCGATCCTTCCCCTTGCTTATTTCGTGGCCTGAGCCCGGTTGCCCTCGACAGGCTAGCCGTACGTTCTGGAGCATGGATTTCCCATACATACTCACCGTTCTCACTAGTGGGCGTCACGCAAAGCAAAACCTATTATTGACGTCCCATTCGTACGATTTCGGTACCATGTTATAGTGCGCGGCGATCTGGGGGGCCGGGGTACATCGTCAGCGACGACGACCCGTCCCGCCTCATTTTCGCAGGAGAACCCTCTCCTTTCTATCAACCACACGAAGTCCCTTTGGATTCATTTCGTGTTCAGCCTACCCCTGTTAGGACTGGCGAAGCGTTTCCGTCAAGACAACATTCAACCCAAAATGTTCACTCGAACAACAGCTCGTCGCACAAAGTCCTTGATTCATATAATCAGTCGTCTACAAAGGACAACAGTATTCGTGAGTGTTGTGTCATAACATTCTTATCGTAACTCACCAGTTTGCTCTACACTATCAGATATTCATAACCATTATGGGTCAGAGACACATATAGCCGGCCTCACCATTAATCAAGCACCAGATATGTCACGGAATAAGGCTGGACGAGCAACGCTGGCTCCGCGAGCCTCATTTCAGCCAAACTATTCCGTTGGCGAATCTCAGTCGGCGGAGACGTATCAGTAGTGCAATCCTCTTGCACCCCCTTCGTGCTCGCATATCCTGCAAATCGCCGTCATTTCCGCCGCCCTGGTGGTATTAATGGGAATCACAGCGCTTTGCATTGCATGCTATTACACGTGTCACAATGCCACCGATTTATGAAGCGGTGAGCTATGATTGCTTGAGTGGATGAATACTCTATGTGCGCTCTTCATCTCTTCTGCTAGATGCAGATTTTAACTATTTAAATATTGAGTGGAGCTGAGCTCTTCCTCGAATGTCACTCAGACTTCCTTCTTGGCTGTGAGGCACGATTCGAGCATGTTGATTATTGGAAGTATATTTATGCAAAATCTGAAGTCTAATTATCGGAGGATGCGTAAGTCATCCCAGTCTTCAACCGTATGGTCCAGCTGAATAACATGTCCTCGCACAGTACATTGCGTTGTCGCACGCTCGTCCATCCTCTCTCTTCGCACATCCCACTGGGTCTTTGTTTGAGCACCGCTGGGCGGATTTGCTTGCTCTTACCACCGTGGATGTTGGTGTATATGCAACAACAGCCAAGCAACACGCCTAACGCTGCACGGACATCGTTGTTGCGTGGTGTATTTGCGTTGAAGTTTTAGCGGACGATGCTCTGAATGCCGGTTTATTCAGTTTCGTCCGTAACAGAGCCTTGAGTAGAACTACTTGTAATAGTTTAGTATCTCACGACATTTGTTAAATGGAACACTATATATAACCATTTTTGGCGGATATTAATAACTATTTAATTTATTTACAACGAGTTTGCACTGCAGAAGGCCGGATCAAAAGGTTAAATGTCTATTATTATTGGAGGTATTTGAATCTGCAGATACTACATGTTAATTTTCATTCATTTACAACCATGAGTTTGCAGTGCAGTTCAGCCGGATCGAAAGGCTAAAGGTCTATCATAACTGTATGCATTTTAATCAGCTATTACAGCCACGCGTTTGCAGCGTAGCTCAGTGATCGAAAGGCTGAAAGTATATTTCCATTACAGGCCATTGAATCTGTAGAAATTAATAGAATCTCACATAGATAGAACTCGGTTTAAGGTGTTTCTACGGTAAGTAGAAGTCATACTATATACTTGTAGAAAGAATAAAATAGGTAGCTATTGCTTGTAAACACAGAAAACTTTCCATACGTTTCCAAGCTGGGGAAACAAGTAACCCGAAAATTGTCTAAATAAGAAGTCGGCCGGATCAAAGGAGAACGAGGTGGGAATACTCAAGGGCGGACAATGCGTTCACCTGTCTGTATCCCCAACGGATATAAGTTATTTAATCGATTTACACCCACGAGGGTGCACAGCAACTTGGTCATCAAAAGGATGAAGGTCTATCACAATTGAATCTGTAGATATTAGTTGTTTAATTCATTTACAACCGCGAGCGTGCGTAGTAACTCAGCGAGTGAAAAATTAAAAGCCTATCAGTAACAATGCCAATATCGTAAATATGAATCGTGCGGGGAGAGGTGAACTTGACAGGTGTAAGACTGGCCATGGATTATGGTGCAAGATAGCCTTCGACAAGAACGAGAAAGGAGAACAGAAGGGGAGGGATAAGTTAAGACGTCATCGTCGGCGTCGGTGTAGCTAGGGTATGGTAGAGTATAAACGCGATCCATTGGATGTAGATAAGAAGACCGTAGTGAGGAATAAAAAGGGTGATGGAAGTTGGAAGAACAAAATGAAGAGGAGGAAGGGGGTATTCCGTATTAGGCGTGGAGTAACAACCGTCAAGGTGAGAGAATGTAAGGAGAAGAAATGTGCAAGACCATCCAGAATATAGGGCAAGGAACGAAAGTTCTAGGGTCTGAAGACGTGCCGAAGACGTCTACGATGTCGACCCGAACAGGCTCAAGAACTTCTTGAACCCCAGTATACACCCACCCGAGATGATAGGTAGCGTCAGGTTGTCATCCAAGTTTCCCAGATCTACGAGAAACCGAGACATCAATGCTCATGCATATTTGCAAACAACGAACAGAAACATACCAAGGGCCTCAGCAACACCACTAACCTACTCAGCCACCACCCTAATAGCACCAAGGCCCAACCACCCCACGTCCTTCACACAACCACCACCACCAACGGCAGCATCAACAAACAACACCCCAACACCCCTCAACCCCTCCACCGTCCCACCCCTCCCCCACACCCAACTTGCACCTTCCCCAGGGCCGCACACATTCAGGGGGCAAGCCACTCCCAGAACCCAATAGCGATGACAGCGTCCATAATGCTCGCCGCGACGAAGCCTGTGCGGGACTTGCGCTTGGACAAGGGGAGGCGCAGGGTGGGGGTGCGGGGAGGTGGGGCCGAAGTATCGCCCGATGGTGGAGGCGGCTGTGTCTGCCCATGAGAAGCTGGATGATATGTTTTTGTTAGTTATTGGTGAGTGAAGGAGGGGGGAGGAGGAAGTTGACGCCGAGGATGTACTAGACGACGCCATTCACTGAGTTTTAGAGGAGTGTAGTTAACATCGGATCGTAGTGGGTAGACGAGTGAGGAAGATAAAGGAAGTGGGAAGAGTATGACACCAGGAAAGAACAACGTATTGGAGGAAAGACGATGAGAACGCGTAACGGAAAATCAACGAAAATCCCCGTGTCCAGTGACAGTAACTGTCACTTGACGCCTCTACAATATCCAATGCCCTTCTCCGCTCATTCGATTAATCCTCCAAGGCTCTCCCTCAAGCTCTTTATTGCAAAGAATAAGCTTTTAAGATGCATATGAAGTAGTGTTAACCGCTACGATGGCCTATACGATTTGAACAATCCAGGAGTAGCACCAAATGTTTGGAATGATTTTTAGAAGAACAGCGAGGAAGTACACCATTTTTTGCTTCATCGCCCACATTCAAGTGAACACTTGGATCTCAGTGTTCCTCCCCGCGAGCCCAGTGGTGGATGACACGCTCCGAACACGAGGAAGGACGGACGACCCCGAGACTCGAGAGTCGAAACACTGCACGATCTTGCTCAAGGGAAGGCATGCCAGCATGCATGCAAGTACAATCCAAAGAATCATCAGATGAGAAGTTATTTATCCCTGAGACGAGATAGACTGTTGATGAGCAGAGGATCTTGTATGGTTCGGTCGCAGGAGAACCATTACCATCAGCTGGGACCAACCATTCCCGCTCAATGGCCACGCCCACCAGTCTTTCGATCGTTCGGTCTCTGATGTGTTTGTGGAGCGTTCATTTAGATGGCGACAAACAGAGTCTTCATCCCGTTGTCATGCGCCGTGCATACAGTGCAGGGCTAAGGGCGTTCGTGCCTCATTTGCATTGGCCAATATGCGTGGGTTAGGGGCTCTTGTGGTGTTGGCACCCGTCGAACGCCATTTCCTCAGAGCATCCATAGCCCAAATTCTCAACGAGGGCCGTGCGCATCTTTCTCTGTTGCTTGCACAACATGGTTTGTGCCTAGGTAGGCTCTCCACCATTGCCAAGATTGGTCCATTTACATTATAACATAGCACCGTGATCGCCATGGTGGCCTCGCTCCTTTTAGAGCAGAATCAATACAGATGAGGTTCTTGCTTCACCTGAAACCTATCTTTTCTTCAACTGCGGCCACCACGAGATATCCGGCATTTCCTCTTTAACATGCCTTCTGCTACCCACGCTCCAAATACCACTTTATCAATACGATTAGATATTCTCCCAATATCGCAAAAGATTTCGACTAATGAAAGTCGTCTGTTTTCAATTTTGGCCTCCGGCCAGGAACAAGAGCTTCACCCATCGTCGTTTTCCGTACTCCGCTCTCCCGAGGATCTGCCGCACGTTTCCCACACCCCGCTTTCTCACTTTGGTAATCGGCATGCAGTCGGGTCCTGCCCGTGGCATGCTGCGATTCATTCCATCTATTCTGGAGCCGTAACGATTCCTCTATCGCTATCACTCCACTTCAAACTTTTTTTCTCTCCTCTAAAACTCGTGTTGTAACGGACGTGTTCGGAAGTATGCACTACACGTTTGACTTGGGAGCAGCACTGATGAATTGATACAACAATTATTGTTGTCAAATAACATCTTGGTGTGGTCTATGAAGGTCTGCTTTTCACCCGGCTTCTCATTTTGTCATTCGCTTTCTTGTTGGGTCATTCATACTGGGCCCTACTCGCTGTGTTATTCATGGTGATCTTGAATTGGTATCAAGTGCCCCAGGTCCTCCGTTCGTGGGTTATCTGGTGGTACTGATTTTGCCAGCGTCGTCAATATGCTTGTTTGTTCATGCGCTGCAGAGGACATCACAATACATCATCCTCTCGACTACGAAATAAGAGCTCAGTCTCTCGGAGCTCACGTTCTTTGTGGAGCACTTATCTTTCTCGTTGGTAAATCGTTCTGGCCAATGTCTTTCATTTGCTTCGTGTCCCTGAAAGATTATTAAATAAAGGTCGACGACACCCGCTAGTGTGTCACGGAATGAACGTGCACTATTTGTCAGGGTCATTTCCACGAGGAGAGGACGAGAACCACTATTTATGTCCACAACACCGCCCTTTCGTCGTCATCTACTTCTTCCACTTTGCTTATTTCGCGACGTGTGCCCGGTTACCCTCGACAGGCTAGCCGTACGTTGTGGAGCTTGGAATGCCTTCACATACTCACTGTTGTCTTTACTAGACTGGGAGTCGCGCAAACCAAAACCGATTGTTGAATTCCCTTTTATACCATTTCAGTATTATGGCCTAATGCGCGGCGATCTGGGGGGGCTGCGAGCTTCGTCAACTACGGCGTCCAGTCCCGCCACTTTTTCGCAGGAAAAGCCTCTCATCTCCATCAACGACCTGAGGCTCCTTTGAATCCGATTCGTGTCCAGTCCATTCCCGTTGGGACTGGTGTAGCGCTTCCGTTAGAACAACATTCAACCCAAAATGTTGACTCTTACAACTATTCGTTGAACGAAGTCGCTCATTCATATAATCAGTCATCCACAGTGAAGGACAGGAGCAATCGTGAGCGTTGTGTCATGACACTCATACCGTACCTCATCAGTTTGTACTACACTGTCAGATGTTCACTACCATTGCTGGCCAGGGACACATATCCTGCAAATCGGCGCCGCTCTGGTGACTATAATAGGAATCATAGCGTTTTCATCGTATGCTTTTACGCATGTCATAATGCCACCGGTTGACGAGCGGTGCGCCATGATTACTTCGGTTGATGAATACTCTATTTCGTTCCTCATCTCTTCTGCTGGATGCGGATTTGTCGCTCGTCATTCAAGGCTTATTATTTAAGTTATCAAGTGGGCATTGAGCTCTTCTTTAGCTACCAGGATGTTGATTATTGGAAGTATATTTATACAAAACCTGAAGTCTAACCGCCCATGCATGCGTAAGTCATCCTAGTCTTCAGCTGTATATTCCGGCTGAATAACATGTCCTCGCGTAGTATACTGCGTTGTGTCATACCCATCCCATCAATCTCCCTTCGCACAGTCCACGGGTCTTTGCTTGAGCACCGTGGGGCGGTTTTGCTCGCTCTGCTACCGTGGACATTGATGTATATGCACCAACAGCCAAGCAATACGCCTAACGCTGGACGGACCTCATTGTTGCGCGGTGTATTTGCATTGAAGTGTTAGCGGACGATTCTTTGGATGCTGGTCTATTCAGTTTCATCCGTGACAGTCTTGGATAGAACTGCTGATAATAGTGTAGTGGCTCACGGCATTTTTTAAACATAGCACTGCATATATAACTATTTTTGGCAGTTGAATCTGCATATATTGGTAACTATTTAATTCATTTACAACCACGAGTTTGCACTGCAGCTCAGCAATCGAAAGGCTGAAGGTCTATCATAATTTTAGGCATTTTAATCTGCAGATATTAGCTAAGTTTGCACTGCAGCCAGCAATCGAAAGGTTAAAAGTCTATGTATCACAAACGTGAATGAAAAGCGATCATCATCATCATCATCATCATCATCATTAAACAGTAAACCATAATACGTGCATATTCCTCTACAAATCAATAACAATGCCAATATCGTAAATATGAATCGTGCGGGGAGAAGATGAACTCGAGAGGCGTAAGACTGCCCATGGGTTATGGTGCAAGATAGCCTTCGGCAAGAACGAGAAAGGAAGGATAGAAGGGAGGGATAAGTTAAGACGCCATCGTCGGCATCGGTGTAGAGCGTAGCTGGGGTGCGGTAGAGTGTAAATGCGATCCATTGGATGTAGATAAGAACGGAGTGAGAAAATGGAAGGGTGGAAGAACAAAATGAAGAAGAGGAGGAAGGGGGTATTCCGTATTAGGCGTGGGGTAACAACCGTCAAGGTGAGAATGCAGGGACAAGAAGTGGGCAGGGAGAGAAGACGAGGCCATCCATAATACAGAGCGAGCAGCAAAGGTTCTAGGGTCTAAAAGCAAGCCTGAAGGGCGAGGACGCCGAAGACGTCTATGAGGACCCGAACAGGCTCAAGAGCTTCATGAACCCCAGTATACACCCACCCGAGATGATAGGCAGCGTAAGGTTGTCGTCGAGGTTTCCCAGATCTACGAGAAAAACGAGATATAAGTTTCCGCGAATATTTGACGGGGGAACGAACAGAAAAACATACCAAGTGCCTCAGCAACACCACTAACCAGCCCAGCCACCACCCCAATCGCACCAAGACCCAACCACCCCGCCAACCACCCCGCGTCCTTCGTCGTAGTAGCAGCAGCGCTCCCAACGCCCCTCAACCCATCCAGCGTAACCCCCCTCCCCCACACCCAGCTCGCACCTTCATTGGGGCCCCACACCCTCAAGGGGGCAAGCCAGCCCCAGAAGCCCACGGCGATGACAGCGCCTGTGATGGACGCGGCGATGAAGCCTGCATGGGACTTGCGTGGGGAGAGGGGGAGGCGCAGGATGGGAGTGCGCGCGGGGAGCCGTGGGGAGGCGGCACCGAAGTAGCGCCCGATGGTGGATGCGGCTGTGTCTGCCCATGAGAGGCTAGATAGGAGTCAGTCCATCAGCGACTTTTGGTAAATTGGAAAGGGTAGACACATACATGAGGATAGCCACGGTCGCTATGTCGTGTGGGTACGCTGTGAGCGCGAAGTTGACGCCGAGGATGTACCAGACAACGCCGTTCACGGAGTTCTAGAGAAGAGTAGTTAACATCGAATCCTGATGCGCAGACGAGAATGAAGGACAAGCGAGGAGGAAGAGGAAGAAAGAAAAGAGAAGTGAGAAGAGTTTTATGCCAGGAATGAAAAATGGAAGGGAAGGGGGGTAATGAGAACGCATAACGGAAAATCAATGAAAAACCTCAGGTCTACACAACAGCTCCCCAACGATTCGCAGAAGTGAGGCGATCTACGTTATACGCAGCTTAGGCTTAATCCTGCACGCGTGCTGCGCCGACCACAACATATGCGACAATCAGGAACCAGGTCCGGCATGAAAACATCACTGCAACCACCACCCAAGACTAACACTAGCGGATCATGCAAGCTTAATCCGCAAGTTTAACATCGTTCACGTCCGAAGCAACAATGGTAATGTCATCACCACCGCACCTCGTGGACACCGACCGATTATAGGGCATGGCGTTGCGAACTTGCCTATCAGATCTACGCAAGCCGAAGGCATCCAGCTCCAACGTACATAACACGTGGAGCGTAGGACAGGCCTGTCTGCGCATGTCTTATGGCCAGCCACCCCGTACCCGACAAATGAGAAGGGTGAGGTCCGGCAGAGTTGGCTTCTTGATGGTATGGCATTCGACGAGACACCAAATGCCAGGACCTAATCCACGACAAGGTCGATCCGCACGCCGGCTCATGTCAGTGCACATGTGGCCTACATCCACCCGAACGTCAAACATAGGATAGCTAACTTCCACCAGTAGCGGTCGCTAGTTCACACCGACCAGCGAGTATACTAACTCCAACTCGCACCTGGCCAGACCGCTTCAACGAATACAAACATCGCGTCGCTCGGGGCCGAAAGAACCACTGCAGGTGGAGGGCGCGACAAAAGGAGATGAAATGAAACGAACTGAAAACGCAAACCAAAGAAGCCTGAAAGGAAGTGCAAAGCCCGAAAATCCAAACCGAAACGCAAATACGAAACCAGAAACAAGCAAACTCACCCTCTCACTTTCCCTCATTAAAAAGCCCAAAAACCTTTCATACGTCTGCGCGAATCTCCTGGAGCGGAAGCGGAGGATATCGGCGGGGACGATGACGCATAGGGCAGACCAGAGCGTGGTGGTGATGCGCGGGACGGAGGAGGGCGTAAGGTAGAGGTAGAGGGTTATGAATCCTGTGGAAGGGGAAATGGTCAGCGAAATGGTCGATAGACAAGACAAATATGAGCGAAGAGGAAGGGATAGAAAGAGGAATGGGGGAGAGGGATGGAATGGAAGGAGGGCAGGCGTGCAGGCCGAGGTATCCGAGGAGGGGGATACGGAGGCTCAAGAGAAAGGTAGGTAGACGAGCGCGCATGTAGAGGCGCCGGAAGGAAGGGGGTGCGGAGGAGGGCAGGCAATGTCGAAGATAACAAAACATATTGAAAAAACATAAACCCACCTATCGACCCATGCAACAACTTCCTCGGGATTTCCCAGTCCACTTTCTGTACCTGCCCGGGCGATGTGTCCCTCTTGCTTAAGCTCTTCCCGTTGCCGTTGGTGTGTGCGTGTCCATTCAACCCATTGACGTTCCCATTCAGCCCTCGCACGGAGCCTTCGTCAACAGTCGAGCCATCAACACTCTCCTCTTCGTCACCCACCTCCAGCTCCTCCTCCACCTCGCCCATCTCCCGCTCCAAATGACCGCCCATTCCCTCAAGCCGACGAATCACCTTCCGCGTGATGTTCTGCACCTGCACCTGTGTGCCTTCTACTGCGAAGGAGATGATGGGCGACGGGGAGCGCTTCGAAGTGGTGCTGCTCCTTGAGTTGGGTTTCGCTGTCGGGGACTGGGGTTGGGTCGATGACGAGTGGGTGGTAGATGGGATAGAGGACGAGCGGGAGGAGTTGGAGGTAGTCGAATGCGAGCGGGCACGAGTCGTACTCGGGCGCAAAGGGACAATGACGGAGTCGCGGGCTGTCATCCGTACAGTGCTGTAATCTTCCTTAGCAGCAAGTAGCAGCAGCAGCTATTCCGAGTATGTTCTTTTTGGGTTTCGTGGGTCCGTTATCCTATGCCTGTACGTTCGATGCAGAATCCTATTCCAGTCGTCTCAGAGCGTAGAGTGTAGAAGAAAATAGGTAGGCGTAGCAGCGAAAACGAACAGAAAAAAACTTCCGAGTAAGTGATGACTTCGTTCCTCGCTAAGCTTACTCGGGAAGAAAGCACATGCGTTGCGTGCTGGCTTCGGCAGCTGTTATCGCCGCCACAGCCACTTGATTGTGCATGCTTGGCTGCAGCTTAAAAGCTAAATGTGTGCCGAAGTGCCGTCGAGTCCATCGATCATTGGACTTCCGTAAACGCGTTTGAGCTCGACACAATCGCCAGCACCATTCAAACCACGGATGTATAAGTATTAAAGATTGTGACTAGCACTTCTCCAACAGGCAACCCGCCTTGCAGTGGGTGTGAGTAAGACACATTTCCCTTGGTGAGTTAAATAAGTTATGCTACTACTTCATGTATAAAGATTCGTTTATAACAGGCGACATACGGGCAATTTAATACGCAAACAATGCAATATAGCTAAAATATTATCCCTAGTGATGCGATGAAGAACATAAATGATAGAATATAACGGACGCGTAGATAAATCAGAGAAATTATACCGGTTGTAGTTTATAATCTACGCTCTCGAAAACCTATCTCTAATTCTACCCATAAAAGCCGAAAATGACTGCTTTACGGCAGGTGAAGTAGAATGTTGCTTTCCAAACCGTAATGAAGAGAAGCTCCATTTCGACTTCAAACTAGATGAAGAATTAACTCTGCTTTCCTCAGAGGTGAAGGTAGGTCTAAGCGGCGATGATGGGGCCGACGAAGCAAATGATCGATTCTTCTTGCTATTGCCGTCGATGCGGACGACGTTCCTCGAGCTCGAGCCTGAGACAGAACCTATGCTGAAGACACTCGCAAGGAAACATTTCATCTGATCGAGCCCTACTAGACCAATCATCGGATCCATAGAAGCGGGCGGCGTACGTGGGCCGTCTGTGTCTGGTTCGGAGTGAGAGCAGGAAGATGGAAGGAGAGAGATGGGAGACGAAGGCGAGGAGATGGTGAGGGGTGCGAGAGAGAAGGAGTTGGGAGAGAAGAATGCGGAAAGAGGCCCGATTAATGGCAGGTCGGATGTATGAGGGGAGCATGGTGATATAAGAGTGGTGGTTGATTGAGAAGGTGGTGGTGGTGCACGAGGTCGAGCTGAAGACGAGGGCCGGGACTGTCGTGCACGAGTAAAATATTGAGGCCGAGAAACAATAGGTCTATGAAAGGGTTGAGGATGAGATGGAACCCTCGGCCTTGTTGCCCAAACCTTCACTTCGCCCAACTTGCCGCGTAAATCTCCCATTCTCATCCTCGTCAATGGGTTAGGATCAAGCATTCCTCCCT
>JASFCX010000220.1:0-16101 GCA_036937015.1 Crucibulum parvulum | reverse complement strand
TTTTATTCTGCATGTTGTTGAATACTTGTTAGGAATTCATTGAAGCCTTGGACGCCATCGACAATGGCATCGCCCAGTACCCCAACGACATCAAGCCGAAATATTGTAATCGGACTGACCTTTCCAGTCGGGTGGGATACCTCAACCCCGCCTGGAACCAACTCACCCTTGCCCCGATAGTCGACGTATGCTGTTCCCAGTACATTGTAGCCTATAGCTGCTAACTGGCAGTCTTAGGCTCAATTCGTCAAAGCATCCCAGCTCACTGGAGAAGAGTTCCTTGAACGCCTCAACTACTATGCCAATGCTTGGCTCCCTGCTCGTGACATCCTCATCGCCTCTGTCACACAAAGCAAACAAACACTTGATCCTAGCGGTAAGATCATTCTTTTCGAGCAGTCCCTGCCATGGAAGGTGTGTCACGTTCATCTATCCCCGAACTCTTATGTTCTAATATCCGAATAGGAGCATCTCTTCGAGCTTGAAACAGACCCCTCCAGCAATGTCGAGGCTAATGCCGCCGTCTATGTCGTTTACCCCGACGAGACCGGTGGTAACTGGCGCGTCCAGGCTGTCCCTGTGTCGCCGGAGAGCTTCGACAGTCGCAAGGCACTTCCAGAAGCATGGAGGGGCCTGCGCGATGAAGAGCTCTCAAAGGCAAGCGGAATTGACGGTGGGATCTTCATCCATGCTAGCGGTTTCATTGGAGGTACGTTGCTCATCTTTGAAAAGTCAAGGCATATATTCATGTTCGAGTAAGGCAACAAAACCAAGGAGGGTGCCCTAAAAATTGCCCAAGCCGCTTTGGAGATTTGATTCATGAGAGCGTGAAGGGAAATTTTTAGATACTCGTGAAGAACGTACAAGCCCAAGTTTTGGACTGGCGAGCCGTTGTTGACTCGTATATCTGCATGACTGCAGATCGTTCTAATGCTGTAGCGTATGGGCTTTTAAGCTCGCGTCTTCCACAAACATGCAGAACCTGTAGCCAAGCATCAGGGTGCGTAGGGTATGTTAAGGACAATCGCGTTTGATCTTTGAATAGTGCAAAATGTTTCAGCAGTAGACGATGCTAATATTAAATGCACGTGTAGGAGCTATGATGAACTACCGTGTTTCTCCCAGCGACGAATCCCTTCTTCAGCATTTAAATTCCACATGCATCCGGGAATCGGCATTTATCTCAATACTTATGGTACTGTTACGATTAACGAGGATGCCATAGTTCTTTCCATGATCACTGCTTTCCTCCAGGATTATTACAGCGTCAATCACCACGAGGCAACGTGTTTTCTGCATTGCAGCCTATCGTTTCGCAATAGGAATATGCAGTGCTTTGCGGGTACACGCACTTTCCAACCCAAGTATCTTGCTTGCGCCAACAGCCACTTCAGGCGCAGCAAAGTATTTCTAACATGCTCCCCATACTAGCTGACGTCTCCTTGACATCTTTTTCTTCGTCTTTACCCTCCTCCCCAGATTCACTGTCGCTCCGGAAGCGTCCACGTCGCCCTTTAACCTCTCAATCAAACAACACTACTTTCTATCGACGACGCAGGATGTCTTTTATCAAGGCACATTACCATCCCTTTTTATTTACGCTAATGACGTTGTCTGCGATGGCCGAGTTGGGTTTGACTTGCTTTTTGGTCAGTGCCGGAAATGAGAGCGGAACCTGGCCTACCAGGAGGTATCATTCCTTGTAAGTCTTCTCCAAGTGTTTTCATGTCGTCATTTCCTGTATAATTCTAAGAAAATATACAACAGGTTGATTCTCTTTGTATTTAATGCGGCATGGACGACATTATTCTCTGCGACGTATATGTGGTGGTTCGTAGATGGGAGTAGCCATTTTCTTGCCAACATTGCGAGTTCCGTGGCCTGGCTACTTATTACGTCGGTGCTATGGGTGAGCTCCGCGACGTTTCTCATTAAAATATGATTAAAATATTATACTACTATAGGGAACTGCAGCAGGTGTTATGCACAACACGCGCACGGGAGGAAATTGTGCTCGACGGGCGACAATATCCCGGTGAGTATAACAGGTCTTTTCGTGACCTTCCAGAGGTTAATCCACTTCATGTGATCAGCTGTCGGCAGTCGCTAACGGTAGAAGCGCTTGGCTGGACAGAATTCGGCCTATGCTTGCTAACCTTGATTGCGACGTGCATGTGGGTGTGCAGTAGCAGGAAGAGAGGAGGTAGCGATGCAGGAAGCTTTAGTGACTCACGACGACTGGTTTAACCTGTTAAGATTTCTTATTTGGATATATGTCGAAGTCGTGTAGATCAGGAGGACAGCTATACGATAATTTTGAGTGGTATGAGTACCGACAGAAACCTATTTTATGTATCTATGGGCACGCCCTCACTTCTGACTGTTAATGGGTTTGTTGAGCCCAATGGCATCAAGCTCATGAGAGCAGGTAATCTTAAATTGGTAGTACTGCGTGAACATTGTGCCGATCCCTGCCGGCTCTGGTTTTGGTTATCAGATAAAATGACTAAGCATGCCTCAGACTTGGAGCTCGTCCGGTTGTCCATCGTGAAATGCGCTAGAGCCGATTCCTCTCTTTTCTTCGTTCGCTACACCACTATACTTCATATTCTCTGTCTCCTAGAATACCCAGCTATCCACATACCAACTGGCATAACATGCTCAGCGAACCCGAACACGTTCGTACATCCACCTCTTTCGACGACCTCCTCACGGAACCTCTGGCGAGCGACTCCGACTCCGACCACGAGCCTGCAGAACCCGAAGGCATTCTTGGTCAAGAGGACTGCGATGAAGTTGACCTTGAACGTTTTCCTACAGTACCAATACCGCAACCACCACCATCGCCCACTCTTCGCCGCAGAGCTTTCTTCATTCGGACATTAGCACTCCTGTGTGCATGTAGTTTAAGCATTGGGAGCCACTAGTACGCGTGAATTATACAATTCCCTTCGGATTATGTTACTCATTTATGAGTGATTAAAGTGCGTCGTACATACTTGGACCCCTCAAGAGTCGTCTAGGAAGAGAGCTAGGAACATCTCATACTGAGTTCAGCCTTCTTATATCGGCATACAGTCTGAATAGTACCTGGACGCCGCTTGTAGGTGGTATTTTAGCAAGCAGGCTGGGCACCACTGTAACTAGCATCCTCGCAACAGGAGTTATTCTACTGGGTGTGCATAACGATCATGATTTCATCGTGTAGCTCGCGTGCTGACAAGGTTGTGTTCATAGGCCAGGCACTTCTCCTCCTCGGTGACATATGGGGCAATGTACGATTGATGACGCTCGGACTATTCGTCTTTGGATTGGGAGTCAGCCCGTTAGCTGTGGTTCAGGAAACTATCATCGTTCGCTTCTTCAAATCCCACGGACTTGGTGTATCCATGGCTTTTGGTCTAATCGCAGGCAAAGGCGCCTCTTTCATTTCCGCACGCACAACGTACCCTCTGACTGAAAAATTCGGCGGAAGAGCACCATTCTATGTTGCAACATCTTTAGCAGCATTTTCCGTCATAATTAATCTGGTCTATATCTCGTCATCAAAATGGTTAATACAAGAATCTGGAGCTGAACTAGAGGCTCCAGATATAGCAGAGGAAGCTCGTCGCCGGTCTATCAGTAACATGTCGGAAGCACAGGCATTGGAAAAGGTAGCAGCGAAGCGTCGTGTTAACTTCCGACAGATGACGAAGTTAGGAGATGTATTTTGGGCGTAAGCTAGCTGCTCGTCTTCCTGAAAATACCCACTTACGATCTTCTCGGGTCAGTTATATTGGCCTAAACGTGCTTTGTGGGATGATATGGTCCCCCTTTACGCATCTCGCTGCGTAAGTAGGATCTATATGTTCTGAGGAATTGTTCTAATCCTAGTCGTCTGTTAGCAATATCATCGAAAAACGGTACATGCTATCAGAAGAGAGTGCGGCCAATCAAGCCTCATATCTATTAGCGGGAAGTCTAATTTTGTATCCAATCGTAAGCCATCATCGTCGGGAATACTGCTGGCGAGTCTGATCATTTTCAAGTGCGGATTTTTGGTTGACCGCATGAAGCACCGGCCAATCGTCATCCAGCTTCTTCTTCTATCGTCAACTCTTACGATGATAGCCTATGCATGGTTCGCGGCACCCCCGAGCTGGACTCAGTCACCTACACCTGGAATCGCTGCATTTGCAAGTGGGCATGGGTTTTCTCCTTGTACGTATTTTACAGCTTCGTCGCACATATCGACGACGCTCAATGCATGGAATAGTACTACTGGTGGTCCTGGTTCCTAAAATCGTGCCTCTGAAATATGTTTCCACTGCATTGGGCGCTCACAAGAGTGTAAGCAAGTTAGCTCTGTCACCATATGTGACGACTGCTCACGGTTACCATTAGCTTGAACAAACTGGTTCAACGATATTTCAAACTCTTGCAGGGCTCTCATTGGATAATGATATGAAACACAAGGGTCTCGACCACAAAAGCTACAAGCCAAGCAAGCCAAACACCGTTGGGGTGCAGCACCTTCTGAATGTTTTCCTGTTCCTCAACGTTCTACAATTTCTCAGTATTCTATTGCTCGCCTATTTTCAACGGCGGAAGAACCGCGCAGCGTTACATCATACTCGTGCAGGTTCCACTGATGTACTTGAGGCTGGTGTGGGCCAGCTAGGTCAAAGGCTATCGGAGACGCCCGATGCCCAGCAACCTCTTCTAGGTACCGACAACCACCGGCGGTATTCATCCACGGATGCCTCTAGATCTAGATCACGAACAAGACCACTGCATGACGAACATAAGTCAAGGAGTGAGGTTAGACGAGGGGAAATCTGTGCGTCAGTGTGTGGTATACTAATCCTTTCAGCGTGGATTTTATTCTTCGGGACGGCGTGGTTTAGGCTTGGATCACGAAAGGACGTACATTAATTTTGTGGATACGCTGTATTGATTTATTCATCTGTACTTTTAGGCAATTGTAGTCAGTATGCATTCTCTCCAAATCAAAGCCACACGCCGAGGCCCAACAGCACGAAAGTGACTGTGGCAATGCTAAGCTTTGGAACTTCCCTTATTCCCTAACAAATGACCGTTGTCAATGGTTATGATCTTGAACCTGTCTTGGATTCGTCGCGTTTTATACTAGTCTTTGACAATCATTAACTACAGAGAACCTCAGACCATTAAATCTGAATGCGGACTCGGGTCCCGCTATAATTATGACCAGTAGCCTTAAGCAGCTGCCCTGGCCTGATGGTGGTCTCCGAACATGCTTGCGGTGCAACTGAACGGTCTTGAGAACATGAGGCTAATTCTATTGTGCTCCGACTTGCCACTTCACGCTGCGTATATGCTATGGCTGGAAACTGTAAAATGCAATGCAAGACAAGAGAGGCTTTAAAAATAACAGATACAACGAGCTGAACATGAGGCAAGCGTGAGGAGCTCCGGCAACGGAACCTTGGCGTCCCTGGGAAAAGCTACCCCAATAATATCGTCGCCGAGGATCCCAATCAGCTAAGCACACTCGTGCGGCACTGCGTTCTCTAATAGCTTTTATTATACATTGATGTTGGAGTTTTTGCTGCCATATATAAAGTCTCCTTGTTAACTTCTGACTCTCTCCAATTCCTTCACGATGCCTTATGACCTTCCCATGCTCGTTATAGCTCTTATTGCCTCTAATGTCTGCCCTGCTGTCGCACTCCCAAACCTCCACACCTCTTCATTATCCTCCCTAGTCGACCAACTCTGGCCCCAGCGCCTCAAAACTTTCGAGAAACGAAGCAACATCAACACGAATCCGAACGGATCCACATTCCTTTGGCTTCCTCAAGACGAGTACTCCGGGAAGACTTTCTTTGAGTACGTAGCTCCACACTCGAGTTCAATGATGTCCTAACACATTTCCTGGCACAGCCGATGGGACTTCTTCTCACATCCGGATCCAACGAAGTATGTATTTCAGGCATAAATTTCTTGTGAAATACTGATGAACTCTTAATAGCGGTCAAGTCAAGTACGCTCCTTCAAACTAGCCGCAGTCGATGAGTTCATCCAGATTTCCACAGCTACGTCAACGCCAGCGATGCTTGGGCGAAGGGTCTTGTTTCTATTGAAGATGATGGTACAATCATCATGAAGGCAGACCAAACGACATTTCTAGATAAAGGTGTTTTTCGAGACAGGTGAGCTGAATTGCACCATTCTATCAAGTGTGGCGTATAACGTTTCCCTGCAGTGTTCGAATCTCGAGCCAAGCCGAGTACACAACAGGCCTCTTTATCCTTGATCTAAACCAAGCACCTTGGGGCTGCGGTAAGTAATACTGTCTGTATTGCTTTAATGCCGTTAATGGCGAGCAATAGCTGTCTGGCCGGCGTTTTGGACTGTAAATGAGAATTGGCCGTGGGTGCGCATACTTTTATGGTTGCTTCATGAATGCGACTAAAACTGTGGCTACAGAATGGAGAAGTTGATATTATAGAAGGAGTTCACGATAACCAGCACAATCAAGTAGCATGGCACACTGCACCAGGTACTGGGTGATTTCTTTTAATGAGCCGTAGATTATGTCTGACTACTTTTAAAGGGTGTAATCTTGATCCCGTGGCCAATTATACCGGGACCATCTCTGTGTGTTCTATTTCATCTCGTTTCAGTGTGCATATTTCTTATAGATCCGTTATAATTTAGTCGTCTGGGGGGAGCAATCACACAGACTGTAATGCTCTCATAAACGACAACTCTGGATGTGGAATAACTGAATGGAGCAGGGCTTCGTATGGCCCATTCTTCGACTCTCAAGGAGGAGGTGTCTTTGCGATGAAATGGGACGAAAATAGTATTGCTATCTGTAAGTTAACACTTACACAATTGCATCTGTTCATCTCAAAAGTGTTTCCGTGACAGGGTCTTTCTACCGCGCTGCTATTCCTCAGGACATTGTTGATGGCAGCCCAAATCCATCGCTATGGGGCCTCCCATCTGCAGTGCTGGAGTCGTCTCAATGTGAGATAGGGAAATTCTTTGTAAATCATACAATCGTTTTCGGTATGTCCGCACAACCCCGAGGTCCTAATAGCTAAATCTGAACACTTCGTAGATATCACTTTATGTGGTGATTGGGCAGGTAACTCATATGCAACGTCAGGATGCCCGGGAACGTGTGAAGACCGACTCACTGACCCCAATAACTTCGTAGTATGTATTTGTTTACTGGCTACTGAGCATTTATTGACTGTATATTCAAGAATGCCACCTGGAGCATTAATTCACTCAAAGTATATCGAAAACAGCCACTTAGTGGACGAATTGTTAGTTCATCTGCCCAGCATGTACAAGTACAGCGGGGGCTTGTATATGGATCTTTAGCAGTACTTTTATGTGGTATTGCGCTCCTTGTATGATGATGTACGGACTGCCAAACTCAGGGACATTTATTACTTTACATGCACCTTATTCATTGTAGAGTGATGGAACTAAATGTTCAATAATAGAATCCAACACGGGTGTTGATTGTATTTGAGTATTCTATAAATCCGTTTGATAACTGGTACTTATATTTACAACTTCATTTTCCAAACTCTTTCTTCCACTTCAACATGCTCAGGTACAAAAGGCTCACCAAAGCAGGCTCGTAACGGCGTTACGCTCACCCAGCCTTTGTGAATTGCCCAACCATCAGAGCCGACTGGAAGGGAATCTAAGGAGGGTGTGATGAGACCTCTCATCTCCGGGGACCACTTGAATAGTAAATCCCCAACTTCCTCTGGTTCAGGTCCGGAAGCCTTTGCAGTCGGGCTGTCCGAAATTGCATCTGGGCCAGCGGCTTTGACGTCCTTAGGAGCACGAGTGTGGTAGTGCGATATATTCTTGAATAGTCGACCGTAAGAGTTCCGCCACATCTTAGTCCAACAGACCTTCAACCCTTCTTCTGATAAAATCTCTTCGATCAAGGGTATATTGACGCTATAGAGATCAATTTCGCCGTCTCTTAACCCACCCTCGTCTTTACCCCAGTTGGCCCATAGGTGTTGGATGATTTGCGTGCCGAGGTGATGAGCTGGGTCGAAGTAGGCTGATGGTGTAGGGTGAACTACTGTTCCGTATGAGATTGCAATAGATCGCACGCCAGAAAGCGATCCAGATAGGGCGGCCCCAATGGTACCAGAGGATAGAGCGAATGCAGCTGAGAGTGATATTAATGAGATATACGGCCGAGTTCACGAGAGACGAACACGAGGTATTGCGTCCAAGATTTGGTCCTGAAATCTGGAAACTGGCATAAGCAGGGGACGAGTTGGAGGAGATATGTCATACCACCAGGTCTATTTGTCCGTGAAAGAGATTATGCAGCGCGACGTTGGTACATGTCGCAGGAGTCTGTGAAAAGTATGAGCTATGATTTGTGGCCAGAGTTTCTGGATATGTTTCGTACGCCGTCCAGAAGTATCCATTCAGCCTGCAGAACCGTCCTGACATTAAGAAGGCGCGAACTCGACATTCAGGAGCACGAACTAATTCTCCCTCTCTCAAAAGTCTCGACCTGGTCGAAATATCGCCTTGGCCATCTTCCTTGGGATAAAAATACAATCCTTTGGTCACTTCTTTGATATGATACGCCTTGCCTATAGGGAAACGAGGTCAGAGAGTTGGGTGCAATACAAGCGGAATGCGAGTAGCTGACCGATCCATGACTTCTGAGTGCTGGGCAAAACGACTTTCACATCCCAGCCTAGAATAACGATATAATAAATAGGGATTCAGGAGCAAAGCTATGTATTAATTCATACCCAGTTTCTCAGTGAGATGACGATAAAGACCAAGTATGTAGGGGGACTCCTTCGGATCGGGAGGGCCATCATCGTTCTTAGTGACGAAGACGGGATAAGTGGGATATTAGAGGGCAATGACACATGCGTACGGTGAGGAGGACTCTGGGCTTTGAAGACATGGGATACGGGCAGATAGTAAGAAACTGTAAATGTAATGTAATGAAGCGAATGCGTCTTTATTGCATACCAACTGTCAATTGATTCCCGGTCAGGCACTGCACTGAGCCAGAGCCCACCAGACCCGTTGCCGCATTCAACCATCTCCCACCCTTCATCGTCGTTCTCGTCGTTCACCCCGTCCCTTCGTCCTTTCTCGCCTCTCTTTCTGGACATATACCCCTGCCTCTCCCTTTTCTCTAACTCTCTGTCCTCATTGTCACTAACGACCACACGTCTCTCATTCGCATGCCTCCCACTCACGATCTCCCCTCGCTTCCTCCTCTTCCCCCGCTGAAGGTACCCCAGGACTCTGACGGGACAACTCTACACCCATGGCATGCCGACGGTGCATCCCTTCTGCAGTCACCAGCCCCTTCCTTTGCAGATTCATTTTCTACCGCGTTCACGTCACCTTCTGAACAAGACAACGAAGACAAGCTCGACTCGCCATCCAGACTAGGATCTGCTACACTAGTCCCGCCACAAAGTCTACGGAAATCTATCTCGGTAGATTCATTTGTTCACTATGGGCGCGAATCCGCTCAAACAACGGGGCCGCGTCCTAATCGCGGAAACACTAGCTCTGCAGTGGATCCTCCGCGGCGCGTTATATTCGGTATATCCTCTGCTCTGAAGAAAGAACGCGAAGAACCCTCGCAGATAGGTCGTGATCGTGGGGCAAGCGTTGGCTCAGTTAGAGACGAGCATGCAAATTACTCCCTCATGGATTCGGACACTGAGCGTTACGAGCGTCTGGGTAGTCCCGTTGACCGATACAGACGAGCATCTCTCAAGGGCCACGAACCCGCAAGAGTGATTCGTGGAGGCGAGCTTCCGCTTCCATCCCGTGCACCAGCGTTAAGTACTACATCCAGCATGAGCAGTATCATGACTGCGTCCACCAATGCCAGCACTACTACGAATACCACCGAGGAAGCATCTCCCCAGGTTCAGCTTGCGACTTCCTCATTACCGCTGATACCACAAAGAAGAGCAACGCCTGTTTTTTCAGCCAATGCAGGTCGCACGCGTAGCGGTAGCTTGGGAGTATATGCTCCGTCATCTGGTAGGCGTATGTTGATCAATACCCATATATCACCTGTACGTCTCTGCTTATTTTGTTATGATTCATCACCGTCTAACATTTCAAAGTATGAGAGCCCGAGTGCTGCTGTGACTCTGGCCGTTGTTGGCACAGCAGGTAGTGGTAAATCTGCCGTAATTCGGAGTGGCTTAGCAGGATATCGATTGTCTGAACCTACATCCTTCTTTGCTTCGCGCTCAGCGACGTTGGTCCCACCTTGTTGTAAGAAAAGAATCTCTAGCAGAAATAGATCTAGGCTCACTCATGAATTTTTATTACAGTTACTCGTCGATCTACTCGGTTCAATGAAGGGGATACCAACTTTCCTTTGCATGTCATTGAAGTGGATATACCCGCTACATCTACCGATATATCATTACAACATACATTAGTACTGCCAGCAGATCAACCCCCTATCGACGGCGTTTTAATTTGTTATGATTCTTCAACCCTGAGTTCTTTCCAGCCAGTGGAGAGCCTTCTGAGTAAGCCTCTACAATTATTTCACAGGGTTACTGCACTAATAAACAAACCTTTCAGAAACCTATGGAACGTTGAAGCTACCTATTGTAGTACTCGCATGCAAAGTGGATCAGGAGCGTCAGATCGAGCCAGAGAAGGCATTGCAGGTACTGAAAGGCTATGATGTGGGGTTAGTGGAAGTCACAAATGCGCACGATGGGGGTAAGAATAAGATGCGGCAATCCTTTGACTTCATCCTGAAAGCTATTCTTCGTGAAAGGCGTGAGTTACTTGGCGTCAAAGGGAGGATATACTATGTTGACATTTTATTATTATCCAGGGGCCATAAAGCTGGGAAGTACAGGAGGCTACAAGAACCCAGCTTCTCCAGACATCTTGACATATCCTCCTCCATGGGAACACTCTCGTACTTCGACTCCTACTGCATCGTCTTCCGTCCTATCCATGCATTCTATCTCCCCTCATGCCTCCGCCCATGCCCCACAATCACCAGCATTAAGTATACCAATACCTCACACACCAACATCTCCAACCCGAGCGCGTTCAATGGGAGATTTACTGTACCAGAATGAAAAATCGAAGGCATCGCCCATGCCATCGGCGAAACGAGAGGCTGATCATCGTGCATCAAGTGCAGAATCACTGGACAAGGCAACAAAGGCACTCGATGAACGCCCTAATGGTGTTCGGAGTCTACCAGAAGGAAAAAGAGAAGGAAAAGAAAAGGAGTCGTAAGTTTGGGTATCGCGATCATTTCAACTAGTTTATTGACACGACGTTCAGCCGGCCAGCTCAATGGGCCACTCTAGATGAACTTCTTGACAAACTACTTTTCCTTGCTGTGAGCGGTGACGGTGACTATTTCTGTTCTCTACTAAAATAATGATAATGGCTGACTTTCCATATTAGATCCTACTTTCGTAGCACACTTCCTTCTCACTTACCGAAGGTTCGCGACTCCACGACATATACTCCTCGCCATGCAGAAACGGATGCGACAATTGGACAATCCATGTGGGGATCCGATGTTTGCATGCTTTGCTCAAATGCGGTACGGCATTATTATATCAGTGACCGTCCACCCCTTCTTATTTCATTTCATAGAATATGCCATCTTCTCCAGACATGGATGGAGAAATATCCACATGACTTTGCCGTAAAGGGTACTGCGGGAGCACTCCATGCACTTATTAAGTCAATCATCTCTAAAACCCATCTTCTACACTACGGGTCTGAATTCCTCCCATTCCTTGAAATGCTTCCCAATCTCCAAGATACCGACCATACATGGGCTCTGAAAGCCGACCTTCCGGCAGATGAAAGTGACGACAGTCCGATCGAAGATGAAGATGATGATGATGATGATGACCTGCCACTAGATAAAGAGTATACTACGCAGAAAGCATCATCGGATTCTCAAAAAGTCGAACCAGGTGCTATGCATGCTGTTCTACCGTTGAGAGAGCGAAAAGCAAGCCTTCCGTTACCGAAGTCCCTAATTGCTTCAGCACCACCAAATGGCATTCTGTTAGAGGATACGGACCCATCTCCCAAACAGCTTATCAGAGATTTAGTCAAGCTCTCGCAAGAAGTCAACCTTCTGGATCCTGAAGAAATTGCACAAGAGATTACAAGAATGGAGCTCGGGTTGTTTCTTGACATTAAGGTCTGTTTATAATGTTGTGCCTCTCGAACAAAATTAACACCTCATAGCCAAGAAATTGGTTGCATTATACTTTTGTTTCTGGCAAGAAAGACGAAATGGAACCTATCACAGCGTTCAATGCCGTATCAAATCACCTTGCAGACTGGTATGTAGTTGTCTATCAACAGCTCATGTACATTTCACCGAGATAATTTTAGGGTTATATCACTTATTCTTTGCCATGACAGGCCGAAGACTCGTGCACGCCAAATCGAGAAGCTTGTTGAAATTGCCCAACGCTTGAGGGCCCTTAACAACTACTCTGCTTTGAGAGCATTCGTGGCAGGCATTAATAATGCCACGTTTGCTGGCGATGAGACGATGGAATATTTTAAGGCCAAGTTGCCTGAACACGCGAAGAACCTACAATCTTGGGATGTGCTTTTGCAACAAATCCGCGCACATCGTGCATATCGCCTCGCTCTTCGAAATACCAAAGGCGCATGCATACCGGCATTGTACGCTATATATTACCCTTCATTTATTTCGCCTTACTCACGATATTATACAGAGAGGTTCACATGTCTGATTTAATCCGAGCACACGAAGGTAACGAGGACTCAAATTCTTCCGACCCATCGAAAATACACTGGGGCAAATACAATATGATGGGAAGATTTATCAGCAGCACTACCCAGTGTCAAACACAGTGTACGATCACGAACGACTACGCTTTCCCTGATCGCATGGCCATCAGGGAGCTGATAGTTAGACCTGTAATGAATGCTGAGGTGTGATGTTATTTATCCTATTGATTTCAGCTGTCATTAATCCAAGTTGAATAGATGCAAAAGTCTAGAATCGCCCATGATGATACGGATGATTATGACCACCGCCCAGCAATATCTGCCCCAAACCAACCCAGAGACATTGCTGTACTAAGGAAATTGTTTTTCTGGTAGCTTTTTTTTTTTTTGGATTCATCAGTACCTTACGACATCTGCATACATCTACCCGTTCAAATTGTATATTCGTGGTTTTATCTCCATAATTAATGACCTTTACGTGTGGAATATACCCTTCGAGCCTGTGTATATACTTATCTTTCCATCGCTTGCTGTCGCATGTATTATGTATGTAGTTATGCCATTATGATATGCACGTTTAGTGCAGTTTAGTGATCAGTAAGCTTAGAGAACCTAGTAAACAGCGTGAAGACTTCATAGATAGCTATACCAGAGTTGACCAATAAGATAATGATTCACTCAGCTCAATCCAGTCCTCTTGATAAAGGTACAATGAGCAAAGTTCTAAATTGCATCTACCTCATTTCCCCTTCCGCTTTCCTCCCTTTTTACCCATCGAGATAGCATCTCCCTTCTTTGCTCTTATTCCTTCTCTGGCATTTGATTTCTGCCCCAAATCACTCTCGAACGTACTACCACCACTCTTAGTTCTAGCTTTGCTCCGTTTCTTCGCTGCTTTCCGATTTTTTGCTGACAGTGGCTCTGGTACTCCGATTTTCGATGGTCGGTTTGCTTTCTTGGCTGAACGAATTGCCGCGTTAAGTGCTTTATCATCTCCCATCTCCTTATCTTCCTCCATAATCATTTTTCGCCTCTTAGCTTTTCTTGAAAGCCCAGACAATTTATCTCGCTTAGGCTGCTGTCCATGTAAATTAACGTCCAGGCTATAGAAAAA
Source organism: Crucibulum parvulum (assembly GCA_036937015.1). Lineage (NCBI taxonomy): Eukaryota > Fungi > Basidiomycota > Agaricomycetes > Agaricales > Nidulariaceae > Crucibulum > Crucibulum parvulum. The sequence goes on along the minus strand of JASFCX010000220.1, from coordinate 2,204 downwards.
GAACCGCACCTTGTTTTGATCTATGGGACGAGCTGCGCCTTTCTTGGATTCTGCTTTAAAACCTGCTTCATATTGTTCTTTGCTGAGAGCTGTAGAGCTATAATGAGAGGGGGTATATGGGAAATCGTGATTAACAAGTACCTTCAGACTTTGTTTTCTCCTTCCCAGTCTGGAACCAGGTCCTGGCAGGACGGGAATAAATTTCGGCCTCGTGTTCAATCATGTTTTGTCCTTTCTTGAGCTCCATTTCAGCGTGCTGGAACTGGAAAAGAATTAGATCAGGGTATCAATGGATTTAAATGATCGTACATGTCTTTCTTCTTTCTCTTCTTTGAGAACTTCCGCGATTTCTCCAGTCATTTCTTCCAACCTATCCACCCATTTCTGAACAATCTCGGATGGAACGATACGGTGGCGGATCTGATCCTCTCCAGCTCCACGTTTGATAGCAGCTTTCAACATCTTTCGATCGGCCTCTCCAACAAGAGTTACAGACCTATTTCTCGTCACTTCATGTAAAAAGAAATTAGACTTTGGTATAATGCTCACCTTCCTTTGGCGCCTGCGCGTGCTGTTCTACCTACACGGTGTAGATACTGGGCAAGTTGGCCTGGCATATCGTAATTGATAACAGTTTCTACGCCTTTGATATCCAAACCACGAGAGGCAAGATCAGTAGCCATTAAATAATCCACAGACCCGTCTCGGAAAAGCTGTAAAGCTTTAAGACGCTGGAAGGAATTAGCGACCAGTACCAAACCTATGCACATGACTAACCTGTTCCTGTGTCAGATCACCGTGTAATTCTTCGCATTTCATCCCTAGAATACTAAAAACGATTCGTATTTGATGGGCAAGTTTTTTGCTACGCAAAAATATGATGACGTTGGTCTTGAAGGTCCTTTTGCAAAGTGCTACTAGTAAGGCTGAGCGTTCATTTTCTTTCCCTGCTCGAACACGCACGAACTCTTGTACTAGACCACGCGCTGTTGTTCGCTTGGGATCTACAAAGAGCCGCACAGGCTTATTGAGCGACATTTTAACAAGTTCGTCAACTGAATCCGTCATGGTTGCAGAAAACAACATGGTCTGACGAGATACGGGACAAGACTTTATGATTTCTGCCAACTCGTCTGCAAAACCATCGGAAAGCATTCTATCAGCTTCATCCAGGACTAATATGTCAAGGGCATCCAGTGTAAAGGATGGTGAATTACGAATATGATCGATAAGACGACCAGGAGTAGCAATGACGACGTCGGGGCGAGTGCGTAGTTCACTCTCTTGGGATTTGAGCGATAGCCCACCTGAAGAGATGGTTAATACGTTGGAACCAGGGGACGACGCAACAACACACCAACAGCAAGGCAGAATCGTATATCCGTATGAGCAGATAGTTTAGATCCAACATCAAAACATTGAACCGCTAATTCTCTTGTTGGGACCAGCACTAAACATCTTGTGGCCGCTGAATTTTTGCCCTTCTCCCGATAAAGGAGACGCTCCAACATGGGGATAGTGAATGCGGCAGTTTTACCAGATCCTGTCACTGCGTTTCCGACGATATCTTTACCAAGAAGTGCTACGGGTATTGTAGCTGCCTGGATTGGTGTGGGTTTACTGAAACCAAGGGTCGTGATAGCTTTGAGGATGGGTCGAGAGAGATTCATAGAAAGAAAAGAGTCATGCACTTCGGTAGAAGCTGTCTCCGTATCGAAAAAGGCAGCTTTACGGTCTTTCTGTGCTTGTGTCTCAACGTCGGAATCTTCAGATGATGAACCGTCATGGTCATCTGAAAGGTCAGAGATTTCCTTGTCTTCTGTAGCATCGTTCTCTTCTCCAGAGGAGACCAAAGGGTCGTCGTCCAGTCCAGATTCGTCCAAGCCTTCAAAAGCTGACTCGAGATCTTCATCATCTCCTAGTTCGTCGGACAAGTTGCTGTGCTCGTCTTCGTCATCATTATCACGTTTCCGCTTCTTCGAGCCTAACCGGCGGCGTTCAATAATTTCATCCACCGAGATAGGTTGCTTCAAACGAGCATTTCTTAATAATAATAAAAAGGTAGCAAAAAGATAATTTGAGCTCACAGGTTTGCTCCCCTTCTTCACGAAATCCTCGAGATGTGTGTCTTGAGCGACAAGTTCAAAGTATGGATCCCCGGATACATCAAATACGAATTCAGGATCCAGACGCGCTTCTTCAGG
>JASFCX010000219.1:0-16131 GCA_036937015.1 Crucibulum parvulum | reverse complement strand
TGAGCACGAAGTTCTTTCACGGTCCCTTGGGTATCAATTCTCCCATCAAGCATCCGTACGAGGTAATGGGCGCCAGGCAGGACAAGTTCGACATGGTGCGTTACCAAGATCTAAGAATGAACTATTAAAGGAGCTGACAGAATATTAGAAGGGCAATACATACGACGGTACGATTGGCTAGAAGCGGGCCTCGTAAGAGCTTCTCGTAAAGGAAACGAGACGTATGACTGTCCTAAAGACAAAATTAGTTAGTTAAATGATTTTAGGGACTTCAGAGGTCGATCGGACTTACCACCGCACTTAGTGGATCATCGAGCAGTACATATTTCGTCCGAGCATAAACTGCACGAGCAAGAGCCACTCTATACAATACATTAATCCGATGTCATAGCAGAGAAAGAAATAATGTCTACCTCGCCTTTTGACCACCTGACAGACTTACACCACTAAATAATACGGTATCAATGTTTTTCTTTAATAGACATGACTTTGACAAGAGACTTACCGAGCTCCAATTTCAGTCGAATCTCCATCTTCTAACATCTCAAGATCGGGTTTCAAAGCGCAAGACTCAATTACTGCATTATATCTCTCTTCGTCATACGGATACCCAAAAAGAATGTTGTCCTTGATTGATTGATGTCGAAGCCAAGGCGATTGAGCAGCATAAGAGATTGCCTGCATATGACCGTTCTCATCAACTTTTGAAGGGTTCTTCGACATGATAATTCTGCCTTGTGTCAAGGTCATCTCCCCAAGTAATGCCATCTGGTGCGAATGTAAGCAAAATGAGGCAATAACGTTAACAAATCACTCACCAGAAGAGCTGTCTTTCCCGAAGCAGTAGGTCCAGTGATAACAGTCAATTCACCCTCTGGAAATCGTACATTGATATCGCGCAGCTCGAATCGGTGATCAGTGGGTTCTACAAGGGAGGTAGTCTCGCTAGCGACAGTGCTACTATCGTCGGTAGAGGCAGTTGGTGAAAGTGACTTGTCTTTACCCTTATCCTTCTCGATATCTTCCGGTACCTCATTCCACTTCAAAGATGCGTTCGAGAGTCCAAGTCCCTCGTCGTCCAAGCCTGGAGGATGGGGCTCTGAGAGGTCCTTCTTCAGCGAAGAAACTTGGTCTGTGACTTCGTCCTCATCGAGATACACTGCAATACGTTTAAGAGCAACGCCTGTCTGTCGAATAGAATGAGAATGGGTACATTAAGATGTGTAAGGGACGACAGTTTACCTGCAGAATCTGTACAATCCACGCGGGAATAACATTGAGGGGAGCACTAATACATAGTGATGAGCGGGAATTAATACGAACGCGGTTTTCACATACCGAATCATGCTGAAAAGAGCAATTGCCTACAAACAAGGACCGGTAAGCGCTAGAAGGAACATAAGCCTATCTCACTTACCGTGAATGCTGTACTGACTGTCAATTCGTTGCCTTGCATGACATATACAAAGAAGGAGATGATGGAAACCAAAATAGGTGCGCAGGTCCAGAGGAGATAGAACATAACGGAGTTGATGCGCGCTAAAACGATATTAGGCTAAGCTATTATCGAAGTGAGACAGCATGAGGCTTACCTTTAACCATCCATTTCATTTCATTCTCTCGAGCATCCAAGGCGCGTCCGATCCAGCGCTCCTCCCATGCAAAGAACTTGATGAATTTGACCTGTTTTGACGTGATCAGGGATATATCCGCTTACAAACGCGACTAGACATACAGCTCCAATGAGTTCATTGAGGACACCCATACGCTTGTCTCTTGCAGTCAAAACACCCTTTTGAATCCTGATACTTCGTCTGGCTATGAAGCTGTTCAGTGGCCATCCTGCAATGAGAACTATGAAGCCTGCGAAGGCACTTAGTCCCAGCAATCTATATCATGGTCAGAATACATGTTAACAGACGTGACAGATGTTACAAACTGGTATAAGAAGGTCCCAGCAATAATAATTTCAAACGGAGCTTCGGGATAGAAGTTAGTGTACATCGCTAGTGTCACAAATTATACACCAACCTCCATATATAAAGTATGCTCCGGTGACCATTCCGGCGATCTGCATAGTGTTATATTACGAAATAGATCTAGATTAAAATATTGGACATACCTTACTAGCGTCACCAGCCATTAAATTGACGATTTTGCCAACATCAGCTCCGGCTTTGGGGTCGTCGGCTTTCGCGGCCTTGTCCTTCTCCTCTTTCTTCGTAGCTTTGCTCTTCTCTGCATAACATCGTTTATGAGGGTAAATGGCATTACAAGAACGATCGTCATACCTTTCTTATTCTTCTTGCTCTTCGCTCCATTACCATTAGTAGACTCAGCAGCGGCATCAGCAGCGGCATCAGCATCAGCAGCCTTCTTCTCGGCAGCTTCGTTCTGCTTATCCTTGTTGATGATGCCAGAGTAGTCCTTTCTCTTGAGAGCCTTGTCGTAGATTGCAGCCATCAACTCGGTCCGGATGTGAGTGGTCGCACGTCGGCCGAACCAGAGATGCTGTACGTCCGCTTGGGCCTGTATGAGGTCAGTGAATGTTCTGGGATAGATGTGAGATGCATCACCTTCATCAAAGCGCACCCAAATGCTAGGAACGCGTAAATAATGGCACGGACACGGACAATAGACTCAGAGTTGGGGTCAGGGATAGGATTCTTCCCATCGATGTCATCAAGAATGAGTCTAAGTGTGTATGAGCAGAAGCCCAGATTAGAAGCAGACTGTGATATACTTAAGGAAAAGAGGTCCACAGTAATTAAAGATAACGCTGACGAAAGTCAGGATGAAGTCAAGCCTTGGTGGATACCAGAATTAGACGAGTGTTAACAGGATTGTGTGACAACACATACAAAAGATCAAGTGAATTTGCAGCCCAGAGTTTGCGAAGAAGTGTGGATCGACTGCAAAGCCCATCGGTGACTAAGATAGAGTAATAATGACGGAAAACTCACTATATGGTGCTGAATTTGATGAATACGGGTCGAGATTGCATGGTTGGACTGAGATTAGGGACATCGTCCTCGTTCAAGGTTGTGTTTCTTCCCTAGGGAGACATGAGCAAGAAGTTTCAGCGGGCAAAACAGCCAACTTACAGATTGCACGAGAGGTCGAACCCAGTTGAACGAAATCCACCCCCAGAGCGATGTATAATCTTCGAGGGAGACGGTTTTGCCCTAGTTGTGGTCATCAGTAAGAGTAGAAGGATATAAGAGAGCCACATACGATATCCTCCCTCTTCACACGACTGCTCGGAATCGCCAAAGGCATACTCAAGACTACGAGCAAGAGCCCGCTAATGATAACCAAGTTCGTGGAGAGTGCGACAATGGTGATGATTGGCGGCAAAGGAGAGTCGAAGAGAACATGGTCGAGTAGGACACCTCCAAAGTAAAGAATCCCAATTACTAGGAGAACAAGATAAATTATAAACAAGTCGTACGGCGGGGTTGCAGTGGGATGAGCGATTGGTCGAATGACTGTGTAGAGCCAAATAATGGCAAGTAGATACGCGCCTCCTACTGCCCAAAGGTTGGCAATATCACTGTACAGATAATAAGATCCACCAGCGATCCAGTACAGTGTTTCAAAGAGGCCTGCAAATGAGAACACGACAGTCCGCCATAGAGGAACCGCACTCGGCACCTCAACAGCCGCAGCCACATCCTCGTCTCCCAATACTTTGTCACCAGAGGCGGCATACACATCGAGAGCTTCTGCTTCATGCAGAGTCAGAAAAGACTGGAAAGGCGCCTTGAGTATCCTAGATAACTTCCGCGCTGGTCCAGGTAGGGGCATCGAAAAGAAGCAGAGAGCAAATACGAACGCAGCGGATAACACAGCGCCCCAGATAGCTCGAACACAGGGGATCTCAAAGTCAAAAGGCCCATGGCCACCACAGATATTCGGTTCCATTGGATCCATATCCAATTCTTCTTGGGATGGTGGGAGGAAGAAACGGAGATCCACGCGTCCCAAAAACGAACTGTGAGAGCCGGCTACTAAAGTCGTAAATTGACTAAGGCTCGAACCGGATTAGACACCGGAGTCGACGAATACTTAACCGCGATAGACCACAATACGGACCTACGACTTTATTTTACCTTGGTGTGCATATGTATTCAAACTCGCTTACTCGAGCATATACAATAGATAGGTTCAATATACTAATTAAATTCTAGCCAGTATATAAGGGGCATCGTATTCCTCTGTAAGTCCTCAAATTCTCTGGAATTCGATTACACGGCTTCCACCTTCAAGGTACGCTAGTCTTCGAGTTCCTCTTCCGTGTGCCGCGACTGTGACTAATGTCGCTCTCGCGCCACACAATGCGAGTGGGATGCATCCGCTTGTCCCGCTGCATGAGTCAGCTCGGGGATATTGCTCATTATCACGGAGAATTGGAGAAAGCGAAAAAAAATATGGGGAGATGCAATCTAAGTTGTTCAAAAAAACTTTGATCAGGGTAACACATTGGTTATGCAGTGCGAGAACAGGCTGCAAATATGAGAGATTTAGAATCTTAGATACCGAAAGAAAGTATGTTGCAGCCCTTGGCCATAGCGATCTATTTATAGTACTCACTATTCTCATCTATTGTCCCTTTACATATTCACCGATATTATGGATGAAATCTCTAGTAGAAAGAAAGATACCCAGGATTAATAATGTATGTGAGAATATGAGAGTATAAAAGTAGTTTGACGAGTATGCAAAGAAAGAGGGACGATTGGAATACGTCAAGAATTTAGACGGAGAGAGAGGGAAACCGAAGACATGAATATATAGCAGCCCATATGCTTTTATGTCAAGACCATGAATGTTTCATTTTTTCATTCTGGGAAAAACTGTTGGAAACTAAGCAGGCTTTCTTATGACCATTTAATTTCATTGCAAAGCAGTAGGGCTGCCAACCGTCCCGTCGACAGTAACGGGCCGTCAAATGACACTTCAAAACGGCTATCATCCGTCCCGAAACCGTCCCGTGTCTGGATCTTGATGAGGCCAAACGGTTACGGGGCGGTTTCGGGACGGCCGTTTGAAGGTTCGGACGGGTTAAACCTCAAGTATGTACTCTGTAATATTAGTTGGGTTATAAAAGCATATTAATTTACATTTTATTGAACATATGATCATTTTATGTTGAAGTGTGTATATTTTATTGAACAAAACATCGCAATCTGCTGAAGAATGCCTACATACAAAATGAATACCAGGATGTATACTATTTGTTGAAGATGTAAATCAATTAGGCAATTGCCAAAATGCTATCGATCTCATTTTGTGCAATCTTTAATCTATGCTTCACCAATATGAGAGTCTGAATAGCTGATCAGACATTGCAGAAATGGATAATGGTAAAGTATAACACATTTCATTAACTTTGAAGACTGCTGACAACAACAATATGCATTATTGAATTTAAGGCTGCCAATCATACTACATAACATGTGCCAACACAGCACACCATACCCTAGCCATACCACCAGATTTCAAAAGCGACAACTTGGCACCAACAATCTATGACTATAATATAGTATAAAGATATAATGCAAGTATATTAAAGTTATGTAGGTTCAAAATAAGTAGACAAACAGCTGGAGATAAACCCCACTGTATGTTGTGGGTTGCAGAGTCAACAGAAAGCTGTATGGTTTTTGCAGTAATTATATTTGCATCAGTTCAGTCTAGAGCTGGCAGAGATTTACCCTGCAATATGGGCACATGATTTATGAACAAACACAGCCATCGGCCATTTTTAACAGGTGAATAATGGCTCATACCCACCCTGTACCTGTCCCATCTACCTCTGTTCCAGATGGCTGATGGTTACAGTTTTTGAACCATCAACCCATCACTGTCAACCTGGAATATGGGTATGGGTGGCAGCCCTACAAAGCAGCACCAGCATTTTTGTTAGATTTGCTTGCACAGCCCCTGCACTGGTTTGATATCTGTATAGTTTGAACTGGTTTGATGACTGCTTTTGATTGTTTCATTATTTATTTGATTGTATAGCATTTGAGCACAGCTTTGCTGTGCTTCACAGTAGATAAATAGCTACCTTGTTCACTGGATTCTATAGTCAATTCTGATCCACTTTTGTGTCTATGTCTGTGTCTGAGTCCTCATCCACCTCCCCTCTCTTACAATCTTAACAATTTTATGATTGTGGGCATCACAAAATGGATTAGGATAACACTGCATCAGTGGTAATGAATTGGTAAAGTACATTAGATGCTGGTACAAACATCAATGGAACACAAGAACAAGTGACAGGGTAACTACACTAAGAAATTGTACCAGCTATTTTCATCTTCATGGGAAGGATGGCATGTCTTTGGAAATAAAATATCATATCCATACAGAGTTGCAACCTTCTGTAATGTACATTGTCCAACATCTCTTACTCCAACCACACAAATCCACTGGTTATTAGCAGTTGCACAAGGGTAGTAAGATGGCAGAATTGGACACCCAGATCATGGCCAGGGTTCAAATTAATAGGAAGGACAGTAGAGCTAGTAAACAAGGTGATAGATAAAGGAGGGATAACAACATGCATTTGAAGTGCTGCCTCAATTTTGGTTTTGCAGAATTGTCAATTTCATGGTTTTCTAATCTTGCAAGTCATTTGATTTTAGTCTCATCTGATGTTCTTCTAATTGTCCTCATAACTCATTAAGGCATATGGTATATACAAACCCACCACCTCATTAGGCACCCAATGGATCCACTTTCACAAAGAAAGCACCAAACACAGCCCTACAACATTTCTGAAGTAGGACAAAATAACCTCAGTGTGAGCAACCTTAGAATGACAGGTACTTAGGAGGCTATATTTATAGGCATTAACAGTTGCCATGTACATTGCTGTGTGTGACATTTTACTATATCTGTCACTTCAATCAGCAATGCATGCCAATTTTCATTTTCCTACACTGGCATGACAGCAATATGCAACACCCAAGTAAGACATTCTCCATCTGAAACTTAATTGTCAACTTAATGTAGTAAAAAATCAGAATATCCACCTCCAGGAAGTCAGCAAGGGGGACCCGAAGATATTGGCTCAAGGTGTGTTTCAATGGCAGACTGGGTAGTATAAGTTCTCAAGATATTCCATATATTGAAAGCCAGCACACCTGTTAGACAATCCATGGACTTCAACACCCATGTACTTGAGACAATTGTCCCACAGCTACCTCACAAACTAGTTAAATAAGGTAGTTGGGCTGTTCAGGGACCCAAAGATTTCTTTGATCAGCTGGTGGAGCCAGATCACTTCCTTTAATGCATATGTCACTGCTATGTACTCTACTTCTGTTATTGATAGAGTCACAAGCTCTTGTTTTTTCAATGACCATAACACTGTGCCTCTGTCTATGAGAAATGCATAGCCTGAAATTGCTCTTCTGTAGTCCTATGATGTGCCATCTGTGTCTGTATATTGTTGACCTAGGCACCAGCTAGTAGGTAGGAATATCTAGAATAATCCTAGAATAGCTGTATACCTAGAAAACAAAGAATAAATTGTGAGGATGGCCTCACTTTGGTCCTAACAACCTAGAAATAGAACTGGGAAGAGATTGACAAAATACTGATGGAATTGAATGTGAAATGGTGCAATGGGAACTGTAGAATGAAGGATGAGAAGCTGGAGGACTGATAGAGGGATGGAGGAGGTGACAGGTGCACAATTGGCATGACAGAGACAATAGGAACTGAATAGAATTGCTGGAGAAAACACTAAAATAGTTGCCAGAGCACAACTACAATAGCTTGGAAAATTATGAAACAAAATGACATAGGAAGCCTGGAAGGAGCCCTAGATGATGCAAAAGGAATGGAGTGATTTGATGTTGGCATTGACAAGAGCAATGCAAATTTGTGAAGAGGACAATTTCAAGAATGTGAGCTTCCAAATACTTGAATTTATTCAGTAAAATTCGAAGTATTTGACTGAAATATATTGGAGGGCAACTGAGTACATAAAGGAGAGTAGTTGGGGGATTCTGAACTAACAAACTATGCAACTAAACCTATGTTTTTAAGTAAATAGAAAAGTCCATAGTTCCAAGGAGTAAAATCAAAAAAAATGTAAATATTTTGAAGTAGAATGAAGATTTAAACATATGTTGACATCAGACTCAGTTAGAGGACACTACAAATTCATTGGGATGCAGAAGGTGTCTGCTGATTGCTGGATCACATGGATCCTATCCCAAATAAGTGTATAGATGAATAAATATGAAAAATACAAATCAAATTGAAAAGAATGGTCCATCCCACAACTGAATCCATTGTTCCGAGCTTAAATAAATGTTCCACATCATTTTGAAGCTTCCTGATGCATTCTGAATCATCCTAGCTGATCGCATAATGTTCCTACCAGTGAGTTTTGGTGTACAGAGCCTGGTGGGGCTCATCAATATCTAACTAGGACCTGCTTTTTCCTGCTATACACAAGTTCAAGATTGTGCATGCCCTTCAAGTAATGAAATATCTTCTTGATGGCCTCCCAGTGGATCCAGGCTGGGTTGTCCATAAATTGTGCAACTGTTGACATTGCAAAGGCTATGTCTGGCTGAATTCCCATTGCTGTATACATTAGGGAGCCTACAGCTTTGTGATAAGGTATGTTCTTTATCCTTGCAATTTCTTCAAGCTTGGTGGGGCACTGGGATTGTGAGAGAGGGATGTGAGGGTCCATGGGGATGGAGGAAGGCTTCAGGTTGTCAAATTTGAAGCAGGAGATGATGGAGTCAATGTATGCATACTGTGAGAGTGCAATTGTATCCTTCACATCATCATAAGAGATCTTGATCCCAAGTAACCAGTTTGCTTTGCCCAGATCTATCACTTTGTATTTTGCATTTATTTCCTTCTTGAACTCATTGATTAGCTTTTCAGATGTTTCAGTGATGATGCAATCATCTATATGGACTGCTAGCACCAATAAGTTGTCTCTGATTTGCTTGTAAAAGACCCCAGGGTCTGCTGCTGACACAGTCCATCCTAGATCTTTAAGAGCAGTGCAGAGTGCCTCATACCAACTTCTTGCACCCTGCTTCAAGCTGTACAATGCTTTCAGCAGCTGTAGAGCATAGCAATGTCAATCTCCTTGGGCATAGCCAATTGGCTGTTTGAGGTAGATTTCTTCATAGGCACTCAAAAGGGCATTCAAGAATGCTGCATCAAAGTCAATACCATGGATGTGCCACTTCTTTTGGATGGTGATGGCAATGAGGAGCCAAAAGGATGTGAGTTGAGAAGCAGGTGCATAGGTTTTGTAATAATCCACACCATGTATTTGTGTGAATCTATGAGCAACTAATTGTGCCTGGTATTTTTCAATTTCACCAGCTGCATTCTTCTTAATTCAATGCACCCACTTGCAGTTGACCACATTCTTGCCCTCTGGGCATTCAATGAGCTTCCAAGTGCCATTGTCTTCAAGAGATTTCAATTTTGCATCAATGGCTTCCTTCCATTTTGGCCAGTCTGATTGCTTTCACACCTCTTCATAAGTTGGATTTAACCCATCTGCATTTTCAATAACTAATGCCATTGCAAACTCTTCCATGCTAACCATCTCCCATTCATCTACATCTGCTGCTGCTCCCCCTGTCTCCTCATCCATCCTGGTACCTTGTAGGCCAGCAGGAATTATTGAATCTCTGGCCCTCATGTTTGCAACACCTTCACCCTCATGCAGACAACAAATATAGGCTGATTCTTTTTGAATGTGCTGGCCTTGTCCTCCTGTAACTTTGCAAGTGTCTGGATCAGGGATGATTCCAATGCATGGTTGTTGCTGGCATGTAGTGTGTGGAGGTGGTGGGGAATCTGGGTTGGGGATTTCTTTGGCAGTAGGTTGTGTGTTGGGTGTGGAATTGGTGGAGTTGGAGGAAGGACAGTCAACAAAATCATCCTTAAAATTGAAGCTGGTGAGATCCTCCCCCTCAAGCATAGTTTCTTCAACTACAATTTCTTCTTTAAAGTTAAATTTAACACTCCTTTCCACAGTTATTGAGTGCTTTTCAGGCTAATAAATGTGATTGCCACTGCTCTCTTCATCAAATCCAACCCAATAGCCATATTTGGCATGTCTGCCAAGTTTTGAGTTGCTTGTATTGAAAACACACACTTGGCAACCCCATGGCTGAAGGTTCAAAAGATCAGGTTTGTTACCCCAGAAGATTTCATAGGGTATTGTATTTTTGAGAGCATAAGTCCAGGTGCAAATTTTCAAATAAACTGCATGGTTTATGGCTTCCCCCCATAGGAACCTAGGTAGTCCACTGTCATGTAACATAGTGCATACTTTATTTAATAAAGTTTGATTCAGGCATTCAGAGACACCATTATACTCTGGAGCATCATATACTGTGAGTTTTCAAATTGTCCCAGCTTTCTATAAGTGAGCTGTAAAATTGCCATCAATATATTCACCACCTCAGTCTGAGCAGAGACATTTAATTTGGATCTTCAACTGAGTCTTCAGCCAAGCTTCATAGACCTGATACCAATCAAAGGCCTCATTCTTGTTGCACATAAGGTAAGTTGTTGTATATCTGCTGTGATTATCTGTGAAACTGATGCAATATTCCTTTCAACTGATTGTTTCAATAGGTGCTGGTCCCCATAAATCAGAGTGGACTAGATTTCCAACTTTGGACAAGCATGGATCCTCACAAGCCTTCTGTACAGGTTTCTGATGGATTTTACCCCACTCACATGATTTGCAAATGGTAGTTTGACTTGTTTCATTCAAAGAAATTCCAGTGACTAACTTTTCCTTCACTAAATGTCTAGCTGCTTCATGAGTTATATGGCCTATTTGATGGTGGAGCTCATCAATTATCAAAACTTCATTTGCCTTGCCTGCAAACTCCTCAGTTATGGAGCATGGTGTAGACACAATACAATCCACCTCTGATGTCAATCTTGCTGAGATGTTTCCTTTCTTGGTCAAAAATCAGGTATGAGTCTCCCAAAAAGATGATTGTTGATCTGGCCACTGCAATTTGGCTGATCAACACCAGGGTCATGCCCATTATGGGAGCATACAAGACATCATGCAGTAATACTCGCATTTTTGAGCCTCTGTTAGGTAAGTTGACATATATATCACCAACACCAGTTGCATTGAATGATTTCTTATATGTGGCAGTGATTGGCTTCAGAGGTATGTCTTTTAGATTAATGAATCTATCCCTGTAGCCTGATATATGTTTTGAGACTCCAGAATCATATAGCTCAACATCAATTAAACAGCTTCCTGGGCTCTCTGAGGTGAGAGCAGCTGCTTCATATGTACATGTAAATACTTCTTCTGGGTCCAGGCTCTCATAAGACTCATCAGCCCATTGTTTGTCTGATAGGGCTGGCTCAGCTGAGCCTGTGTTTCTTCCAAGGTCCTCAAGATCCTTGGAATTATTGCCAGATATTGAATAAAGGTCAGAATATTCATCTGAATTATATCCTGATGCTAGATCTAGTAAATCCAGTTTGTACACATTGTCTGGGGTTGTCTGGTCCAATGGATGCTCCCTGCCAATAGATGCAACTAAGCTTCTTCCATAAAATTTGCAACATTATCTTTGGCACATGCTAGCCATGCTGTCTCAGATTTTTCATTGTCTTTAGCCTTGGCTGCCCCAGCAGAGTCCTTGGACTCTTTATCCTTCTTCAGATGCAGATTTTGGCTCTCTTTTCCCCCTCCTTTCACCCAGCAATCTGCTTTATAGTGACCCTTTTTCTTGCAATTATAGCATTCAACATTCTTCTTTGAACTTAAGCCCTTCTTCCCTCAAGAAGAATCATTGGAGTAGAAGGCTAAATTTTCCTCCTTACTGCCACTCCTCATCTTGAGAAGCCAGTGCTCATATTCTCCAGTAATTGCTGTCATTAGATCTTTAGCCAAAATTGAAGATCCAAGAATGCTGGCTGTTGTGCTAATTGCAGAAATACAGGGATTGTATGAGAGGGGTAGGGAGCTGAGAATGATTGCATAGAAGTCATCCTCAGTGGGAGCTTGACCCATTGCTGTGAGATCTTTGCACATGGTCCTTAATTTCACAAAGTGAGTCCTAATATATCTCCTTTTTCACCACATTTCTCTGCCTGAAGACATCTATGCAGGTCCACAGATACCATGCAAGATTTGTTCTGGAAATCAGCAGCAAGAGCCTCCCAGATTTTGCATGCAGTTCCTTTGCCACAAATCTTCATAAACAGTAAGTCTGGGATTGTTCCCACTATCTGCTGTTTGACAATTGCCTCCCCCAGTCTCCATGCCTTAAGCTCCCTTTTGTATGTCTCCTCAAGCCTTAGCTGCTTGTCACTAGGGCTGCTGGGGATTGGAACAGCAGCTGGATCTATGGGCTGTGTGGTTTCTTGCACAGGTCTCAATATTGTAGCTGGCTGAGGAGCTGGCTGAGCAGAAGAAGGGTTAACTGGCTTGGACTCAGTGCCATCTAAGTGCTTGGTAAGTCCTGTAGCTTCAATAGCCCATAAAAAGCAATCCTTATAGACAACCCAATTATTGCCAGAGACATCTAGCTTGGGAATGCAAAGAAAATTGTTGCCAAGCTTAATGGAAGACATTGTCAACAGTGGGATGGGTAGATAGACTGATAGGCAATAGTTTCAAGAGCAATAATTTGTTTCCTAGAGGTTGGGTCTGGGGCCCATAACCTAACAAAATAAAATAAGGTAAAGCTCAGTTAGATATGAATTGACTGAGGTGTTTCTACACTATCTAGAGACCTTTTATACTACAAGAATGAATAAAAAGAGTATATACAAAAGTAGAATCAAATATACTAATCAACTGTTTCTATATTACAGAATCTGAGTAATAAATGTGTTGCTGTTTCATCTAAATAATAGGTGGGTCAAATATAAAGGAATTTCAAGTGGGTATTAAGGGTGGGTGAAGCATTGGACAATTTGTATTTCCAACAGTTGTCTATGATAATGTTCCTTTGGTAACAAACATCACAACCAAAGAATTAATACTCTACACCAAAAATGATTATGCCAAGAAGAAACTCAGATCACTGGTCAATGTATGTCTCTCTATGGGTTTAGTTTAAAATGCCCATGTACAGCCCTTTTATTTATAGATTATTTTAACCCTAACACCAGAGGTAATAGAAGAAGAATGAGTTTCAATCCCTTGGAAGGTAAGAACACTTGTCCTAGTGTGTTACATTCTAATTTTTGTCCATTTTTCATATACAGAAATTTTTGTTTTTACCTTATATTACATCACCAGATGCTGTCAGTATAATATATAAAACACTGTAATTACACTAAAACATTATTGTATGCCCACTTGTAACAACAAGACAATTTTGATACATCAAACACTTCTAATTATAAGTGCATAGCCTAGCTGATAGAAGCTTCCAGATAGCAACCACCACCCCACAGTGGGTGGTGCTCTCTGATTGCCTACACCCAAATGAGACAATATTCTCATGCCTAAAGCTACCAATTTGGCAAAAAGCATCTGTGTAGTATATGGGCCCAGTATCCAAGATCAAACATGTAGATTGAACCCTTAAATAGGTAATAGAACTTCAATTAGAATCAACTTACTTGATTTGGCCACTATCTAATAAGGTAAATCTTATCTTATGATAAGTGAGTTCATTAAGCTCAACAATACCAGACACACCACCAAATGTAGGGACTTAAATAAATAAAAAGGAGTTTTCAACAGCATACATAACACTTAAGTTGTAAAGACTCTTACATAGTTAGTGAATATTTCTACATTATGGTACTCAAACAGTGCTTGACAGCTAAATTAGCTCATTCAATATTGGTGTGAGTCATTGTTAAATTCAAGCTTACATAACAAAACATAAGTGCAAACATATTTCTATCACTCTCACAGATGAGGTATTATATTTGGAATGTCTCTGTATAATATTATCATGGACATGCTACAATTCAGACTACCAGAGGCCAAATGGCAAGCTGCATCAAAAGTTAAAAAATTGCTTGAGCTGAAGTATCACATGAGTGAAACAATATGGTGTGCAGGAACCAAGTTCTAAATAAGGTAATTTCATCAAATCTGGCATCAGCTTGAAAGCCTGCCATCAAGCTGGCAAGCAAATGTTCAAATATCAATTTGCAATTTAAAAGAGATGTAGTTGGACAATTGCATTCAACATTTTGTATATGCACTCCTTGATTATTTTCTTATTTTACTATATTTATCTCTCAATTCTTATGAATTAAAGTAAGACAAAACAATAAAAGTTAGATGGGGTATACATCACACTTTAAAAGTGATCTTAACACCTGATACTCATTCTGGGAGGTCAATGCATTCATGCAGCTACAAGTCATTAGTAAAACTTAATATATGATAGCTTAAGTAGGATGAATTCATTGGAATGTCAATTCAGCCTATCTGTGCAAGTCAACCATGCCATTCTCAAAGCCCAGTATGGTGACCACATATCTGAAGATCTTATTTCTTTAATAACACAAAATAAACCATGTAATAAAGATTGAAAAGTGTGTAGACATTTACATCTAATCCATTGATATATTTTGTAAAATATTTCAGGGTAATCAGATTTGAATTGTGAATGCCTGTCATTTTCAGAAGCTTGTATGACAGAAGAGATTTGATTGTCATTAGCTGAATAACAAAGAACATAACCAATACCTCCAAATTATAGCCTATATAGTTGCTGATGTGATCCATTTCTACTATTTCATTGACATTACTGACCATAATATAAAGAATTCCAATTCTGCAAGTGCCACTACATTTTTGGAGGTTTCCACCTACATATTTCATATATCACATGACATTAATTGATTAGCAAATTTGGCCTACACAGCAGGAGTTGACTTATATATCCCATAGATATATTTAAAATATAATCTCTATATCTTCCATTATATAGTCTGAATATATTCCATGGATATATTTGAAATATGTTCTATATTATATCAAAATATTGTTTATTATATCTTCTATATATATCCAATCAATAATATTTTGAATACAATCAAAATTTTCACACAGTTTATATTTTGATGGTATTCCAAATATTCTCAAATAATCCCCAAGAGGAGTCATCAATGTTATTCAAAATATCTTCAAATTATCCCCAAGAGGATAAGAGGTCACTTAGGAGCAGTATAGAGATGACATCTTGACAAAGGAGCAAGTTTTATTCACAATATCTTTGATATATCCCTGAGAGGAGTTGATCTGTCCTGTCAAATCAGTGATCTCTTATCCTCTTGGGAATAATTTGAAGATATTTTGAATAATGCTGATGGCTCCTCTTGAGGATAATTTGAGAATATTTGGAATACCATCAAAATATAAACTGTGTGATTTTGATTGTATTCAAAATATTATTGATTGAATATATATAGAAGATATAATGAACAAAATTTTGATATAGTATAGAACATATTTCAAATATATCCACAGAATATACTCAGACTATATAATGGAAGATATAGAAATTATATTTTAAATATATCTATAGGATAATAAGTCAACTCCCACTGTGCTACTGTATTGGGAGAGATCATTGATATCCAGATCTCAAATTGTATTGATGGGCATCTGATGTGCTGTGCTGTGTGGCAATGCTCCCCACCATATGCCCAAAAAGGCAGGTAATGCATTGCTAGATTTGATTAACAACATCATTGATACCAACTATATGGGCAACCTGGTAATGCACATCAATATGCACATTTTCACAATTACCTGAGCTGTAATATATCAAAATTTGTCTGCTGCTTACAAGCCTCCATATAAAACCCTTTTACTGTTGTTACAAGATGCTAATATATTAAAACAACATTATTGCCTGGGTATGTACTCTGTTAGTGCTACACTTCTATGTGAAAATTCCTGTGCTTATGCACTAATAGTTGATGAACATCCTACTGTCTCATGGAGCAGTGAGTAAATCAAACATATTTCAATAAGATGATGAACAATTATGTGAATTCTGCTGCAGAACTGGATTCACTCTTGCAATTGCGGATAGCCAGCACTTCAAAAATGCCCTAACTGCCTTGTACATTACTGCCAAAAAGTCCTTTGCATTCTCACCTAAA
>JASFCX010000218.1:0-11136 GCA_036937015.1 Crucibulum parvulum | reverse complement strand
ATGTGTTATAAAACTGAGATTAAATATGTGTTATAAAACTGGGATTAAACATGTGTTATAAAACTGAGATTAAATATGTGTTATAAAACTGGGATTAAACATGTGTTATAAAACTGAGATTAAATATGTGTTATAAAACTGGGATTAAACATGTGTTATGTACTGGGATTCAGCTGGGGGTTTGGGGGCTGAGCCCCCAACAAGCTGTTGAGCTGGCATAGCTAGGGGTACAAGGAATGAGTACCTCCATGGCATAGCACAGGTCAAAAGCTTGTATATAAGTAAAATCTAAGTAGTGCCACTATTAGTGCTTAGTAATATGATTATATAAGCTTACTGATGAATGTAGCACTTACTAATTAAAGTATTAGTTAAGTATAAGTTATTAGTAAAGTTATAATAGTCTGATTGGACTACCTGAACTGCTCAGACTTTGCATGGACCCTGCTTGGCTTTGCTTGGAGTCCACTTGGACTCTATTTGGATTGTAAAAGAAAAGTATTTATCATGTACATAATGCTAATAGTTTAATATCAGTTCAGTTGGAGTCCATTGGAGTTCAAGCAATCCACCTGAACCAGGGGGGTGAGTGCAAAGTACTGGACCAACTCAAAAATTTGACTTTTTGGCAGAGAGTTAGCTTGAACTTGGCTTGGACCATCCTAGGAGGTCCTAGGAAGTCCTTGGACCTGCTTGGAGTCCAATTAGAACAGGTGGGGGAAAGTAAAGACCTCCCAAAAGGCAAGCTGCTTAATTAAATCTTTGGAGTATGTGTCTGCAGTGAGATCAAGAATGCATATCAACTCCTCAATGGGGATACCATTCTTTCATAAAACCATCCACATTGTGAACATCCTATCAAAGCATATGTTTTCAATCATGTTAGTAAAATTTTAAACTTGTATAATAATGAAAATTTACCCACTCAATGCATTCTTTCCAGTGATCTGTATCTTGAGTAAGGGCTGGTTGTTGATTAATTTTCTGTAATATCAATAGAGCAGCTGAAGTATAGCTCTGTGTTGTTATACAGTGTCTGCCTGATTGTGCTTCATCTGATAAGAAAGACTGTAAATGAAAACTATGAATCATAACAGTGGGAGTGTCTGTTAGAAGATGTTTATGTTTCAAGTGGCTATACCAGAGAAATGGATGTAACTCTGACAGAACTGTTAGTCTACCATTATCAAATAGAGAAGTCAGTGACCCAAGGATAGATTTGGAGAGCATTTATATTACAATGCCCACTGGATTGACATGCTATATCAAGAAGGTTGTGGAATGTGAGATTAAGTTTATGCTTGAATTTTATAATCAGCACTGGATCTTCAAGTTGTTTCCCTTCTGGATCTTCATAATTCATATAAAAATCAATCAATACTCTGCCAGTGTCCAAAATATTAGGATCCATTTGCCAGAGACTGATAGCATGACTTAATTTCTCCTAGTTTAAACACACATATGGTGGTTGTTAGACCCAGTCCAAAACCCTGTTAATAGAGCTTAGTATGGTATTGGTATGGTTACCGAATCTGTTTTGAGAGCCACTGGGTGAGAAATGAATGCACAGTAAGTTACCAAGGATAGCACAGCGCCTTAGGATGGTACAACAATGTTTTGGGGGTAAGCGTTGAGTGTAATAGCTGGAGCAGAGGCTCAATGGCTAGGAGCAAGTTACCAGGGAGAAGGCAAGTGACGGATCGATTGGGAGTGAAAGATCTGGCTGGAGCAAGGCTCAACAGCAAGGAGATTGTCTGAAAGGATATGGATTGATGGAAGTTTGATAGACGAGAGAGATCCAAGCCAATATAGATGAGTTAAGACAGATATAATTGGAGAGGATTGAATCTAGTATGTAGAAGATACTGAGATAAGATATAAGATATTTGACCAAAGATCAAAAGAGAAAATATAAGCATAACTAGCATCTATAGATGTATGAGAGTTTTATAGTACTATGGCTAGTTATTGTCTATGACTCAGAGCGGAGAGAAAGTGGGTTTCCAGGGGTCATGTGGCACAAAATTGTATGGTACATGTAGATAAAGTCATGTGGCAATTGTAGAGATAAAAGGGTGCAAGTGATGAGTGAGCACTTGCTGGCCATGCATGCATCAGTAACCTATGTGGAGCAATCTAAGGTCATGTGTAATATCCTTGGGTGGGATGAGGAGTGCAATCATGTTTAGAAATGTGTTGGCGGTCCCAGTAAGTAGTATTGCTAGCATATGGATGATAATGTGGAATGTTGGAAACAATCTGGGTGGTCGACACTCAGTAATCCATGGTAGTTGAGAGGGTCAGTTTAGAGGTAGGGCTGTTGGCCAGGCAGCCATCGGTAAGTTGGTAAGTGCTGAAGAGGCTTGATGGGGTGCTGGAAGGTAAGAAAGGCAAGGGGACAAGGGGAGAATTGGTAGGGTCATGTCAGTGGTATTACTACCCCAATGCAGTACTCTAAGAAATCAAATTCACTGAAAATACAATTGAGTTCCTCTTGGTGTTGTGCATCACAGGATCTATAGTGAAAAGGCCAATTTGTAGTGCATAGAGCAAGAAAGCTGTATAATACTACAGGTCAGCTAAAAATCCCATGTTACACCTTTACATTGAAACATACTATAGTCCTTGATTATATTTTCTGGCTTAATTTCTTTCATGATGCAGAAACATGCTACAGTAATTTTGAAGTGTGTAGCTGAGATATCCACAAAATAGCTCCCAGAATGGAGTGGATTGGAGAGGAAGTCATGGAATGATTTATAATAAAAATAGCTGACAACTCTATCCATATCATCTGGCACATGTACAAGTGAGTATAAATGCCAAAGTAATAGGTGTGCAACTCCTGTGTTGAGGGATAGAATGTGTTCAATTACAGAAAACTGTAAGTGATTGGGAATATTAATAAAATTATACACTGCATATGCAGGATACACAAGAAGAACACTTAACACATTTAATGTGATCTTAGTGTCCTTACATTATGATAGTATTTCTGTATATAAACCATCAAGCTGTGAAAAGGGATTTGTTTGATCTGAAAGCTGGCTGCTAGCATGAAGTATAGTTTCCAGCTGATCTATTGGTCAAAAATCTGGATCACCAACATACTTGAGAACAGTCACAGCATATATGAATTGTTCAGAAGCCCTGATAACAAGATTGTTAATTATGTCCTGAGATGGCCATGGCCTTGTTATATCATGCATGCTATCCTGATGCATAGGGTCTTCTAGAATTTCCAGAAATCCACTCTTGTGAACTAGACAAATATTGACATTCACATCATACATGGCTGCAAGTAATATCTGATGAAATAATGTTGAAACATATTCTTGCTGGAACTAATCAAAATAGGGTGTTCAGGATGGCTAGCAATAAGAGAACAGAAGGGAAAGCCAGAGATAGAAACTCCTTTGCTTATCAGTTGCAGTATTTGAGCTTGCTTATTCTCTTCTATGCATTTTTCCAAGCCATCTATCACCACAAGAGGAGGAACAGGGTCCCCATTGGCCAAGAATTCAGAAGATAGTAGTATGAGTTGTTGCAACTGGATATCCATAGATTTACTGACCACTGATGGGTCCTGCTCAATTATTGTCTCAATGTGACTCCTAAAATTAGATGAGTGCACAGTGAGTTTGGATCTGTGTGAGAAAAAAAGAAGCTGGCTGCAAGGTGGCCAGACTCAGCACTCATTTCACAAATTGTTTGCACAATAGCTGATTTCCCTGTCCCAGGAGGACCACTTAGCCACAGAATTTTGGTTTTTGATCTGTGTTTCAAATCCATGAAATAATAGCATCTAGAACCTTGGTACAAGTATTGGGATGACATTTGCAGGGATCATAGCATGTATCAGAGTTGTACATTTCACTTGACACAATGGACTGATGAAGGTACTGTATACCTAGATACAAGTCAACATGGAAAATCATGGTTCACAAAGCTAGTGAAAGATTTTATACCACTCATCCCATAATGAGACTGATTAAAAAAATTCCCTCCATTAATATTGAATTTACTTGCATTTGTAAAGAATCCTCCTGCATTGTTTGCCATCAAGAGGTAAGTGCAAGAAAGTGGCATGTTGAGGTTGATGAGATGGGCATCAAGTGTGAGGAATGGGGGCAGTGGCAAGTATGCAGTTGCACATGTCAATGAGTTTGCATTGCCTTCAACTCTCATAGTGTGATCAGTACATGTTCAGTTAGCCTGGATGTGATACATAGTATGCTATTTTAGTCACATAGATGTTAAGCATTAGTGAAACTGAGTCCAGAGTGATGATGATGGAGAAAGAGTGGCCAAAATATATTAGCAATGCTGTCCACAATAAGTATTAATTTTTGATGAATATTTAATGAAGGGATTTGAAGACATATACTAAAGTGACCAAGGCAATGCAGGCACCTGGACATATAAATATTTCAGAACTGGACACTGGCTGTGGTTCAGGCATTTCCCACAAAGTTTGAACTAGACTGTTAACTTAGGGTTCAATGGGGGTTTGAACATTAGGCTGAACATTTGGAAATTATAAATGCATTTGAAATTTCTCCCAGGGCATACATGAATAATTTGTATCCTAGATTTACAGAGCATGAGATGATCAACCTTCACCCTATCTATACTCTACAACTTTGTCAGGCATGTCAACACAATCTATACAAGAAAGTGCCAAGGTCAATACACAAACTAAAAACTTATAGAAAGAAGAGAGTATGAGGTGTATAGAGCAAATAGTATTGGTGGTATGAAACAACCAGCTAAAGACTACAGAATAGAGACTACAACTACTACTATATATACTAAGAAACACACTCATAAAGAGTCACTAAGAGTCATGGTAAAGGTGAGTCAAGACATGCATACTAAGTATGTATTTAATAATTATGACTATGCACTGCAGCTGCATACTGTGATATGTGTTACAAATGTGTGTATACTAAAAATAGATTAAAATGAAATGTGTATGACTACAGTATGTTATCCTCATGTGTTAACATGAGTCAGCTTTGTTTGTCCTTGTTGTCAAAATTATAGAAACTGTTCCAGTAATTAGAAAAGAAAAGAAAAAGAATAATCAAAAGAAGCAGTTCATGACAAACTTAAAACACATCTTATCATGCACTGGTCAATTTGCATGAGAGGAAGATGTCAGGCATGTTAACACTAACTACTCACAGTAGTGCCAAGGTTGATACACAAACTATCAACTTAGGGAAAGGAGAGAGGAAGGAGGAGTAGAGTGAATAGTATTGGTGGTAAGAAACAACCAGCTAAAGACTACAGAATAAAGACTACAACTGCTACTATATATACCAAGAAATACACTCATAAGGAGCCACTAAGAGTCATGGTAAAGGTAAGTCAAACATGCATACTATGTATGTATTTAATAATTGTGACTGTGTATGATTATGCACTGCAGCTGCATACTGTGGACATGTGTTTACAAATATGTAATTAATAAGAGATTAAAATATATACTACTATTACTACAGTGTGTTATCCTCATATTGTAACATGAGCTGATTGTTTGTCTTTGTTGTCAGAATTATAGAAACTGTTCTAATAATTAGAAAAGAAAAGAAAAGAAAAGAATAATTGAAATAAATGGTTCATGACAGAAGAGGTGTGTTTTAATTGCAATTTGAACAATAGTAAATTAACAGTTTTAGAACTGATTTGGCATAATGAAAATATTTTCCAAAAACTTAACCTCTTGTATAGGTCAAAATCCATTTCTATGGACCAAAAAATAGATTTTGTCATATATATACTCAAGCTTAAATCTGCCCCCTATAGACTGGTACGGATAGGCTCAAACAGGATTGAACCCATCTGGGAATTTCTTCAATCTTCTAAACTTTGAACTGGACTTTGAGTTTGATTCAGTCCAAGGGTCTAACTTCCAGGCTGAACTTTTGCTTCCATTTGGATATGTTGAAGTTCAAGTTCAAACCAAAGTTCAGAACTGAGCTTTTGTGTTACCAGCTAGAAACCTGTTTGGAATTTGCTACTATTCTGCAGCTTATCAAATTATGCAATGACTTTCACAGGAAATATTTAGTTCAGTACCATTGGAATTTGGTTACCAGTGGAAATGATTTTGTTGACATGCTATGCTATCACTTTATTTGCATGTATTTATATAAATGGTGACAAGAATCCTTGTCATCTAAATGCCCATGCTTGTTTGTGTACTGTGTGTCACAAGCTGATGTGCATGGTGAAATGGGGTGTGTTGGAGAAGTAGGGAGGACTGTAATGATATGTACTAAGAATGATTTCAACAATTGAGAGCCACCAGAAATGATGTATGGCCTGAGGTGAGGGCCATTCTGGGTAGTTTACTAGCAGGAGTAGGATGAGTGTTTCAAATCAGATGTAGGTGAGATATGTTTTATTTGAATTTCTACAGAGCTAGGGCATGTTGTATTACATCAAATATATAGTGAACTGTTGGACACTGGTATTGTAGTTGCTGGGAAGGTGCAATGCAAGAAGTGCATTTTAGAAAAGTCCATTGTCCAAGATATATGTGAGCAGTATCAGAAGGCAGAGCATATAAAAGTCCAAGATTGATCTGGAAAGACAAGAAATGATAAGGAAGGCACTAAAGTGCCATGAAGCTAGGGTAAAGGGAAAAGTAGAAAATGAGTGTCTATGAAGTTTACTTGGCTGGCCCTATTTATATGTACCTTATCATTATTAAGAGTCTAATTGTGCAAGAAGAGCAAGAAAAGTGTCCAATTAAAATATAGGGTTTTGGATTCAATTTGTAGATGGGCTCATTGGATCATAGTGCATGAAGTTGGATGAAAGAGATGATTACATAGTGCCTTTGAGGACCTTGCTGCCAACAGACTCATACTTTGCATTCAAAGAGCCTGTGTGACTGGATGAATAGGGGACAGTGGGTAAGGCCTTGAGTTGTAGGTTGAGATTTAACCACCAGTGGGTAAGGATGTCCTCTGCAATGTCCAAGCCATATTGCTCTGCAAGTTGTCTGTTGGGTGACAATGTCAACTGGGAAGGTAAAAGTCATAGGCAAGAAGGAAACATCAATGATATCAAAATAACTGACTTGGCACTTGAGTCTGCAGCACTACACATATTGTTGTACACAGTTATCATAACAGATTTAAAGCTGCTATGTCCAATTAATAACTTAACAAAGTCTCAATAGACATGCTTAGCTATTTTTCAGCAGAGTATACAGTTCTCCATGCTAGTGTCTTCCTATAACATGCCAAGCCAGTATTTTAAAAGTTAAAAGTGAGTAATGTTTGAAATAATATATATCAAAGGTATATATAAGTTGGAGACACATATTAAAAGGAATTGAAAAAGAATTGAGGTGATCAGGCAAGCATGGAATGCAGGAGGTAGGAAAGGGTGGTGGGAAGTAGTAAAAAGCACAACCAGTGTTTGAGACATACTTAAGAGCTTTTGTTCACTTTGGTGTTCCACCTTGTTCTTAACCACTATTTTTCATCTTCTGTGTGTTGTATATATCCTACTGACATGATCATTTTTTCAGTGCATTTTTATGGGCTTTTTCTTCATCAGTTATTATACAATCTATATTTCTAGGTTAGTATTTAAATCTCACACTGCAAAATATACATATTTCAAGCATCCTGACATATTTGTCCACCAGTAGTTCTACATTATATATCCAAACATTCAGAGAATTTATTATACTTATATGACATGCATACATTGGAAAATATTGTTTTATTGCAACCTAGCCCTCAAAAGAATTCCTGAGGCATCTGTATGGTAAGTACCAACTGTTGTGTCAATAATGCATTCAATTGTCCATATTATCATTAAAATATGTGTCCCTAAATGCTAATACTCTCTTTTGTACATACAATGACCCATTATACTGACTATATCTCACACTAAGGTATAGATATGCCATCTATTAGGTCACATAACTTAGTGTCAAATAGCAAAAAGTTGGAAGATAGCGGAAGGATATATCAGTTGAGTCGGAAGATAGATTGTACGGACGTTGGCTTCAGCTTAGGTGCTGCGCCCTTTGCAATCTATTCTGTGTCCTAGTATTTGCGAATAGTTGGAACGAGAAGTCGGAGGCAAGTCGGAGGGTCAGAAGTGTTATCAGACATAAGTCTTAATAACAAGGGCGAAGTAGATCAGAGAGGAGTGTTAACTTCAATATTCGAACTAAGGAGTGGAGGATACAAGCGGAAGGTATTTATACTATGGAAGATAACTAGGGATGAACTTAGAGACAGAATGGTAGTATGATGTACCGAGGCTATGATGATAGTATTGTCGAAACTAATAAATGATTGTAACAGGATGAGTACAACAGCAGTCGGATGTGGCGATGTGGAGAAGGCTGTGCAAAACTACAATCAATTGTCAGAGAACTATGGTGATGAAAAATATATACAATTAAGGAAGGATGAAGACAATGAACGGAAGGTGGAATGGAAGGAAAGTCAGAAGGACGGAAAGTGAGGATGGAGTTCTGGGATGTGACACTTAGGAAGCTCATCAGCTTTTTATAATTTTTTTTGTCTTTTAAGCCTTGATTTTATAGCATATCCAATATAAAATCTCCTCTAGAAACACCCAGAAATTATTTGGAGTTATAAATGGATTGGGCTGTAGTAGGGATGTGTTCTCCCCCTGCCCTTTGTATTTTCGCATTTTATACTATTCAACAATCTATTCTGACACATCTTGAGCTTTATTTACCTACAGGAACACTTATAAATCAATTATATACTATTTTTGAAGCTTACACATGGTCCCCCAAGATGTAGTTAGACCTATAAACCCTCACCATATGTTAGAATAGGTAATTTACACATGTATTAGCTATATGAGGACCTATTACAGAGTGGAATGAGCTCTATAGAATATATAAATACCGTGTATGCAAAAAGAATGGAATGAAATGGTTGGAAACACCCCTAGAGGTGTGCTCATCATTCACAACAGCAGTGGTGCAGATGACCAAATAACACCAACATGTGTTTATGTGGTGTGGGAATGGGCAGGCATAGTGCCGGGATGATGCAGAATGCCTGCTGCAAGGTCCTTGCCAGTCCCATGCATTAAGGTGCCTTAGGGCTAGTATCAGTTTGAAATTTGAAATTGATTTGGGCTGAGTCTCAAAAAAAATCCTGCCTGACACAGCTTGGCAACCATATAGGAGTCTCCACAAGGGTGTTCCAGAGGTGCCTGCTCATCTTATATATAAAGAGAGAATGGTCCCTGACTTGGTGCATGGGAAGGCCATATATGATCCATGTGAACCACTTTATATGGTGCATATGAATGGCTGTATATGGTCACAAGGGTCAGTCCCTATTATATAATGTCATTATTATGATCTAAATCTGGATATAACACAGCAATAAGAGAATTTAAGAGGTGATAGTCAGTGATAGTCAGTGATAAGGATTTGGGCAATGCACAACATGGCCTACACATGGCCTACACATGTTAATTCTACCTCTTCTCTGTCCTTTTCCTCTGTTTTTTTTTGATACTTTCACCCATTTTATCATGTATGTTTGTTTTATATAACTATCTGATATCCCAACATTCACTTCCCCTCCCTTTTTGAGCAGCTACAACACTATTTCTCAGTGTTTTTTGCTTTTTTAGCCTTCTTTCACTTTCTGGGATCTCCCAAAAGTGCTGCCTCTGCTTCAAGTCAATTACACTGTCTTAGGAGAGTCTACTCTCCTAACAAGTTCACTCTGTTGATACTTCTGTGGACTTTTCTGGATCTGAACTCTCTTGGATTTTATTGATATAAGACAAGATAATTCTTTGGACTTATCTGGATCTGGATTTCTCTGAACTTTCTTGGACTCTTGGATCTGCCCTTTTCTTCTCAGAAGTCCATATAATACCTCAGTGTTAAGATGTAAGTTTATTTGATTTGATATATAAAAACATTATTTATTGATAATATAATATTAAATTAAAGGTCTGATTTTCCTACCTCACCTGAGCATGCTCACATGACATCATGGCAATCAGAACATAATAATTGCATACTTGACAGTCCTGAAAATAGATGTATACCACAAAATGCCCCTCCTGCTCCTGCTGTACCTCAATATAATCATCTTCCTGCTCATTTAACAGCAGGATCCACTGCATTAATTCCCTTTCCTCCCAGAGAAAGAGGTAGAGCTGAAATTCAAAATAATCCTCTACCAGTATGTATTTATATATCTTATTCATTTATAAAATATATAATATCTCAATTTATTATTTATAGATACCACCAAATTTCCCACTACCTGCTCCTCTATTACCTGCTTTGCCTATTAAAAACAATCAAGCTCCTATATGTAATATATATTTTATTAAAATCATTAATACATTTTAAATTGAATAATATTTATTTTAAGGCTCCTATGATCCCCCCTATTCCTGCACCTCAATATAATAATCTTCCCCCTGATATAGCTGCACAATATGCTGCTCTTCCTCCTTTAGTTCCACTTAGACCTAGAGGAAGACCTAGAGGTAGAGCACAAAATAACCCTCCTGCTCTACCTCCTACTCTTGATTTAGCTGCACACCAGGCTTATTTCCCTCCTAGACCTCCTGCTCTTGATTTGGCTGCACACCAGGCTTATTTCCCTCCTAGACCTCCTGCTCTTGATTTGGCTGCATACCAGGCTGCTTTCCCTCCTAGACCTCTACCTAGAGAAAGGCTCAGAAGTAGAGTACAAAATAATCCTGAACCTCCAGATTTACAATGGATGCCACCTAGAATTCCATCTCTAGAGCCTCCTCTTTTACAACCACCAGATTTACAATGGAGGCCACCTAGGATTCCATCTCTAGAACCTCCTCCTTCATCACTACTGGATTTACAATGGAGGCCACCTAGGATACTATCTCCAGAACCTCCTCCTTCACCACCACCAATGATTCCTTATCCACCTATTCCTCCACTGAATCCAAGAGTTATTCCTATAGGTAGACAACCATTTAATCCTAGATGGCCTATTTTATCAATTGGAAAAATGGAGGATAAATGTACAGATTGTGGTGCTTATCATTGGAAGGCTGAAAGATTATCTAGATCATCTAATAGTCAGCCAAAATATGGAACATGCT
>JASFCX010000217.1:4283-16169 GCA_036937015.1 Crucibulum parvulum | reverse complement strand
TCTTTTCATGTCCTTTCTGTGTCCGCATTGCTCGACCCTGACTTATTCAATGCTATTTCTTTCCAATA
This sequence comes from Crucibulum parvulum, assembly GCA_036937015.1. NCBI lineage: Eukaryota > Fungi > Basidiomycota > Agaricomycetes > Agaricales > Nidulariaceae > Crucibulum > Crucibulum parvulum. Next base: position 16,101 of record JASFCX010000217.1, on the reverse strand, counting down.
GCGCCACTACTCACACCGACATCATCCTGCGTGCTCGCGCCTTGGGAATTCCAACACGCGTCGTGCATAACGCATCTATCCTCAACGCCGTAGGAGCGTCCGGCCTACAACTCTACAATTTCGGTCAAAGCGTGTCACTCGTGTTTTTTACTGACACATGGCGACCCGACTCGTTCTACGACCGCGTAAAAGAGAATGCCGACCTCGGAATGCACACGTTGATATTATTGGATATCAAGGTCAAGGAACAGAGTGAAGAGAATTTAGCAAGGTGAGTGACATGAGTCATATAGGAGATATATTTTGGGGTTTCGAGAGCGTGGTTACGCGGCTAGCTGGTGATTGGTTGCTTTACGACCGGGTTGCTCAACGTCTCAACAAATGGTCGCCGACGAATGATGCTGATCATCGCATCATCAAAAGCTCGGGCTTCGCGCCCTTTCTCCGTCGTCCCAACCCTGCCATCATAATACTGAAATGATATCATCGCCGGTAACTAACACCTTTCTCCTTTCCTTAGAGGCCGCAAGATATATGAACCCCCGCGATATATGTCCATCCCGCTAGCAGTATCCCAACTGATCTCCACCGAGTCTGTGCGCCAATCTGGGATCCTTGATCCCGCAACTACGCTGGCGATAGCCCTCTCCCGGGTCGGAGGCGGTTCGGAGGAGCATATCGTCGCAGGGACGCTACAAGAGTTGATGGAAGCCCCAGAAGAAGTGTATGGCGAACCGCTGCATAGTCTTGTGCTGGTGGGCAAAAGGCTGCATCACCTTGAAGTGGATTATGCGGAGACCTTTGCGTTAGATCGGGAGAATTGGAGGAGGGTAGCGAAGGATGTGTACGGATGTGCTTTGGAGGATTGAACGGTGTCAGTGGATTGAGTTTACCCGGACAGGATTGGACTGCAGTGCGCATGAAGGTTGGTCCTCGGCACCGTCGGTAGTTTTTGAAACCTACTCTTCACAATACGATGGAATTGAAACATTCAGAATACTATACGCAGTTCTTGCAGGCAGCAAAAAACCACTCGCCGATACCGATGTAAATCTGCTGTATTGAGTCCACCTATCCTGGTTGAAAACCACCGAGATCAACGGTCATCTGCAGCAAGATCCACTCAATATTCGTGCTTTGACTCTAGATTTGACTTTCCATTAAATACACTAGCTACTAACAGTAATACCACGCCATTGCAGCAAGCAATACAACCCCCGAAACACTACTTCAGACTATCTTGGTCTTCACATTTACTTTCCTTTTCCTCTCATCTCCCCAATCTATAAGTGGAGCAATCTCAATCTTGCTCGTGCAATCTCCGTCCTCTCTCTTACATCACACAACTAATGTCAATCTCCTCCGAGAATTCGTCTCCCACAGGTTAACCTTAACTATTCCACGATCGTAGGAGGTAGAAAGCGCCTAAGGTGTCGCACGTCCCGGCCACCTAGACGCGATAAAAATAGAATTAACACAGTCAGTATCATCAGGGATACAGATTAGAGGTAAAATTAGAATTAGAAGAAAGTGGGGGAGAGAATCAGGATGGACGGAAGTAAGACGTAGATGAGAGAAAAAGAAGGTAATGGTAATGACCAAACGTTGGGAACGAAGGGAGATACGGGAATGAGATGATTGATAGAAGACGAAAGTTGTGACAGTGGATGGGAAAGGATAAGGATTGACCGGAGATTGGTCAAGACAAAGAAGGCGAACGAAGGAGAGAATAAGAGGAAGATAAGGAATGGCGGTTCTGACCTTGGATAGAGGGAACATTCGCGGACGGTGAACCTGTTTGCAAGCCACGCGAGGAAGCGCTGTAGAAAGATACATGAGTCCGTGTTTGAAGGTGAGTTATAAATAACAGGGAACAAGGATGAGGAAGAGAGGGGCAGAATCGAGAATGTTCAGAAGACATCGGGACATTATGAATGGGGACGGTGAATGACGGAGAAGGTGAGACAGTAACAGAAACGAAGGGTGAGATGCCCGGCACGAGTAAATGGAGGAAAGGGAAGCGGAAATGAAACACACCTCAACACCGAGTCCATATCCTCCATGCTCACATGTTCCGTACTTGCGCTGGTCAGTGAACCAATAGTAAGGTTCGGGGTCTATGCCTTCACGCTTGTACGCAGCAAGGAGTTCCTCCATGTCAGCAATCCTCATGGATCCACCTGTACAAGCAAAGAAACCCATCAACACCCTAATTCTCAACGCAAGTTAGAACGAAACGTTACAAACCAACAATCTCTCCAACGTTGGGCATGAGCAAATCGCAGCTCTCGGTGAAAACTGTCTTCTCTCCGTTCTGGCCTGGCATCTTTTTCATGTAGAATGCCTTCAGCTCGGCGGGAAATCCGTACAAGAACACGGGTGTGCCAATGATATCCGTCATCTGGCGCTCGGCTGCTTCAGCGATGTCATCCCCAACAGCATGCTCAACCATCTTGGTCTGTCCTGACTCGTCCTTTACTGCGTTGCCCTCGGCATCTTCCTCTGGACGTTTAATGCCGTGCTCGTTGAGCCACTTGATAGCATCGACATATGAGAGGCGGAAGAAGGGGCGTGCAGGCGGCTCAAACGAGGGGTTAAGCTGCTTAATGAGCGCTGCCGAGGTGGAGTTGGCGAGGAGGATGTCTACGGTTTTGCAGATCTGGAAGCTGTGTTAGACCTAATTCTTACGGCAAGCTTAGGGAACGTACGATGTCCTCAATGTGGTCCATGAGATCGCTAAATGTAATGAAGGCAAGCTCGGCTTCCAGATGTGTATACTCGCTCAAATGACGTCGGGTGTGGCTGTATCGCCATTAGCAATAGCTTGATTCACGCAAAGATTAAACCCACCTGTTCTCAGCGCGGAAACTCTCCTGGACACAGAAGACATCTCCTAAACTTGGCAGACACGTCTCTAAGTACAGCTGCGAGCTCTGGGTGAGGAAGGCAGGTTGGCCATAGTAGTCGAACTTGAATAACGTTGCACCACCTTCAACTTGTGTCTGGACGAGACATGGGGGTGTAACTTCGATTAGGCTGTGGGAGGTAAGTGCATCACGGAAGGCGGTGAGGAGGAAGGCGCGGAGTCGGAGAACGCTGGATGCAGTCTCGCCACGAAGAACGAGGTGGCGCAAGTCGGCTTGGATAGAAGGGTCCGATTTCTGAAAAGAGGTTGAGATAAATTTGTGTTTACACAACATAAGAACGCACCTCGTTCAGTCTGTTGGTAAACGCATCTTCTGCACCAGGAGCAGCACCAACGACCTGCCAGTAATCAACAATAAGCTCGTGGCCACCCGGAGCAGTCTTTCCATCTGGTACTGCTTGTAATGTACCAACAACCTCGACGGATGATTCAAGCGTGAGTGTCAGAGCCTGGTAAGTTTGTGCCTATGGAGCCTAATCAGATCATGCAAGATGAAGTGTAGAGCCGGAAACATACCACACGACCAGATAGCACGGTTTGAAGGTAGCCCGTACCATCGCGTACGACTAAAAATATGATATCTTTTTGCTGACGCAAACGATGTACCCAGCCGAATACGCGAACGCGTTGGGATCGAAGCTCAGTGAGCTGAGAGATCTTTGCCTGTACAAAACATTAGGATTTATTATTCTACGTACGAAATACACACCTTCTTTGCCTTGGGAAGCGAGACATCTTCTTCCAATACGATCTTCTTGCTGTCTTCGAGAAGTTTTTCTCTTCTCTCCTTCTCCTCGCCCTTCTCCTTCGCTTCTCGCTCAGCGAGCTCCTCCGCTTTTTTCTTCTTCTTCTCGAGCCCATCCGCCGTTTTCTTCGCCTTCTTCAGCGAAGACTGTGTGGGCTCTTCATAAGTCCCAGTGGGATCTTTTCGGATGAGGAATGATTCCGTTGAACTGTGGTTGAAGAGTGCAACTCCAAGGGTCTGGTAAGGCTGCTCGGTAGTTCCGTTGCCCGAAATGTCTGAGCCAGCCGCTTCGTCGATGTGAATGGGAGCCATCGTGTGGATTATAGACGCGAAACGTGTAAGTCCTAAGGGAAAGATGGTGGTATCTAACTGCCAGCAATGAACGGTAGGAAGTCTATATCAACGAAGATCTGACTCGATTTGTTATCGTTATCTAATCTTGTTTCTTGGACCTTGACTCCCATCTATCCCCTTCAGCTTTAGAATTTACCGTCACTTCACCGAACCTTGACCGATTTTTCAACCAGATCACTCTCCATGGCCAGTAATTTAGACGCTTATTGGCAAGCCAAAGGCTTCTTAAAGCATGGGCGGAAACGCCAATCATGCTGACTCTCGGAAAGGGTTCGGATGCAACTCAGCATTGGACACGGGCGGACACGCCAGGTCGAGCGTCAGACCTGCGGATACCCTAGAGTAACTCGCTATTGCTGCAAAACTAGCTGTCTTCCTACGCGGTCTTGCATCTCCATATGATTGCTCACGGACCTACTCTATCTTAATTGTCATACTCCATGACCTCATGGACTCTACGACATGAACCTGCGGAACACCACTCAAAGATACATCGTTCAAAGTCTAACTGGGACAAAGTCTAACTGGGATGAGATAAAAGGCGGCTCGCCAAAGAATTGAACCTACGATGAATTCACGTCACTACATGCGTGTGTTGCACCTGTTCACTCGTATCAAGTACTTCTTCCTGGCGCCCAAGTCACCCAAGTCGATGACAATAGCTGGGTATATTCTCAAATTGGAATTTCAACAGTCACACACTGATATAGTGCTCGCTGGTGGTTTCAAAACACCTGGAGATGGTGCACAGAAAACTGAGTCGGAAGACCCGTGGATGGAGTGTCTTCCTAACCTTACCATGCCATTTCTACGGAAACGATGTCCTCACCTTTTTGTTCCCTCGTCCTCGCGGCCTTCTCCAAAGCACAACCCGCGCCCTCCATGCTGTTGCACCAAATCATTCAAGCCGCAGATATGCTCACCTCTTAGCTCAGAGATGTAAGTAACGCTTTTCAATCACCTTTAATTAACTGAGCATTATCATCCAGAACATCGCAAGGTATGGCGTTGCAACATACGCCATCTCAAGTTCAAAGTTGCTGATCACTCATGGTTGCAGATCATCAGACACGTCGCATCCAAAAGCGAACCGTATGTGATAAATGCCACTCAGACGATACAGACATCCATGCTATGCGCCTGCATCTCGAGGACATATACGCGAATCTTCTGAAAGAGCTGTATGACTTGGAACGTAGGACTTCCAATATCAGTCACACACTTTCAAACCCATTATCAGGTTGTGCTCCACCACAGTGGTGTATTCTTTTATTTACACTTCAATTACAGGACCTTAAATCTATTATTGTATGGTTTCGTATTGCCAAAGGACGCGTGTATATAATGCCTTGCTTTATCGTATGCTCTTTCATAAACTAGACTCATAGAGCTATAACATTCTACCCATGGACCCGCGCTGGATTACATATAACGTAATAAATTAGTGTGAAATATAATCTAATGCTTATACTAACCCCGACATATTCAAAGGCTGTTACTATCACTGTCGTTCTAAATTATGAAACTAAAAATGTTTGCGCTATCTACAGGAGCACCGACTCTTATCTTCTACAGCCGTGAAATCTCCTTCTTCAAAAATTGGAATCCCTTTGGGGGCATGAGCTTCGTTTTCGAAAATGTTATCTGGACGCAGAATGTATTTCTGCACGCCTGATTAACCTTCATCAAAGAAAAAATGATAACACCTATACATACTTGTTTTTTCACTGGTTTTACTCGAGAAGCCGTACCGTTTAAACCATCAAGATCTAAATAGCACACGGAGTCTCCCCTGCCCCTCGACTCCTGTATATTATTCCCTTTCAGTGGACCTTCATATGTCCATTCTCCTTCAATGTAATCTTCCTCAAACCAGTGCTCCGTTTGATGAGGGAAATACCTGCGGCTCCTGCATTTATTTGTTACTAGGGGGCCGTCGAGGTCGTAAACTTTGACCTTCTTCTTTCCACTATTACTCAGGATGACCTTTTGGCCTACCTAAACCAGTGTAATTCTTGTTTATGCAGCTTGCAAATATACACTCACATTAATTTTTGACATTTGTTGAGCTCGGTGAGAATTGCTTCAAGAATTTGCGCCTGTTGTCGATAAGAGTTTATGGAATACCAGTTCGCTGTGATGAGCCTTTTATATACCCTAGCCTTAGGAACAAGGCTACTATCGATATTATTAAATTCCTGTGTTAAGTGCCCACTGCGCTCACTGTGCCGCAGTGCAATGTCACAATGCAACAGACAACGTCGTCCTGAGTCAGAATAGCAGTTAGCTTGAGGCTGTGTCTTGTATTTTTGGATTCGACGGTGGTCTGTGCGTGGTGAACTGATGGTTGACACAGACAGTTCATCGTTCCAACGGCTAAGAACCCTACTTTAATGGACATGTCTTGAAGTCAAAACAAGGGTTCCATCAACGTTACACAGGCTATTTTTTTTTGACAGAACAACGACACCACCATCCTTTCTTGTATCGTTGTTTATTCTTTATAAGCCATTAACCGAATCTAGCAGGATAGGACTTTCACGAAACGAACGAACTACTCTACGTGGGCTTTCCAGAATCAATCTCATCAATTGGCAGTGAGGTGACGATTATGGCCCCGGTGGAGTGAGGTAACGAGTGTATATGCATGGGGAATAAGTTACCTTGGAATTAACAGCCCAGCGCTGCGGGTACGGAAATTTTTCACCAAGCATATGACAAGAGTCCACGCGATATTCTGGGAGTTATTAGCCACGAGACTGTTCAAAGTATTCATAATACTACCGCAGTGATGATCTTCAACGATCATCCGTATGTTTGGAGTCTTTCTGTTTTTGCCAAACCTGTGGCGGCTCTGTGGAGAGTCTTAAGGTCGGTAGAGAATGATATATCGTGTGCCAGTGAACAATGTTCCAATAAATGCGCAGGTGATCTTTGGAAATCTAGTTTATTGGATCTATGAATGAACAAGGGTCTGTCCTTCGTTCTGCCTTCAAGATTATCATTTCTTTCTTGCGCAGTTTCGATTCGGATCCACACTTGCTTCAAGTATCGGCGTATTTAAATATTCAAACTTGAAGATCACTGCTTAGTTACATCAAATATCTCCGGTTCATGTTACAAAAATCCGAGTACATCGAAGGCACATATCACTGGCACCCGTCCAACTTGAACGTTTGAACGATTAACAGGTGGACGCCCATCGTGGACCCCACATATACGCATTAACGTAATGACATCGGCACTATCTTCGATTTTTCATCAAGGACACGAGGTTGTGCGATGAGAGCTTCAGAAACTCCATATCAACTCCGACCTTCTAAACTTTCATACCACTGAGAGTTCTTAGTTCAAGATAGGCTAGTGTATGATCGTTACGAAATAGTAGCCCTGTGAAGCCTAATGTTATTTTTAGCCATCATGACTGATTTGCAGCTGTGAAGAAAAGAAATGCGTATCATATGTAGGTAGTTCAGTTCATGGGCCTTTTGAAGCAAAGTCGGAGCCGGTAAACATTCAACTTATCACGGAGATAATGCGCAACCCCTTCTAGAGCTGTTGAAGCCATTGGAGCTGCTAGGTGTCAAGACCCTGGATATCATGAGAGAAAAATATTGAGCAGAAGACACTGGCATATCGTGAGGATCTGTAATTCACGAGACTTCACCGGGGATCGAGAAAGCAAATAAAAGGAGAAAAGAGACGTTAAGATCTTATTACGGTAGTGATATTACAGGCTGGATCCGTAGAGATTGATGCGACTATATCTTGGACCGAAGTAAAGGTGAATCGTGATCGAGGTAGTAAACCAGCTGACAGCGGGTAGAGTATAAATCCTAAAATTTAAGCCTTGCGACCCATGTTCAGTATGATTAAAAAACTACCGAACAAGGTGCGGCTTACATTATATTTTAAGCTGCTGATATATCAGATTCTTTCACGGCGAGCATCGTCACACTCGGCGAACCATTGGCCATGATTCTATATGTCTGAATATTAATTATCAGCACCTCCCCAAACACGAATATCGAGTCGACTTACACCACCCGACTGCACGGAAACGACTTTCCAACTACCGGCTAAAGCACTGGTATTATGTTTTAAAATGTTCAGCCATTCTGCACTTTCTGGGTCATTGAGCCTGACAATTTGACCAACCTAAAAACATAATTTCAGCATAGCAGAGCACAAATATAAATGCTGCATACTGCGAAAGACATTGCGATACACTGCGAGGATGAAAAAGAATTTTTAAGAGCTGCTTTCTGAAGAGAGTGCCTTGACTGTTATCCTTATATACCGATGCATAGTGACCACCCCTTTCTGTCCAATTGGAAGATACCATGTTGCCTTGCGCAAAGATGTCAAGTATCTCGACGTAGTGTGATTGAATGTGTCATATTGAGCCGATAAGGGGTACAAGAAAATAGGGTGTGGCGTCGATAGAACAGGCGTTAAGATGTGCAGGAAGAAGCCGAGCATCCCTTTTAATTCATTCATCTACGCTACGGGCGGTTAAGGCTATGTAATATGCATGTCATTATATATTAAATATTCTACCGTGAAAGACTCTGTAGATATTCTTGGTGGGAATATGGTGGTGGCTATATCAACCGAAATATCTACTCATGTATAATATTCGACTAGTTATATTGCTGCTTATCGAGTCTTGGCGCTTGAGATTCAGCTCCAATTGATTGGCAGCTATTTTTGATTAAATTCTGACATTCTACTGGCACGGGCTACCCATTGGGGAAAGGAAATAATAGCCCATAAGGAAGGGACCATAAGCATCAAGGAAGCAGTTTTGCGTGTAACAGGTACAGGAGAAATCACAGCAGCTGAGCATTGTATTGAAGTTTATTTTGGCGACAGAGAAGTGATCACTGGCAGCTGTGTGCTCAGAAAGGAACATCGGTCCGTTTTTTTTGTTCACAACGGTGACCGCGAGAAATCAAAGCCGGTTGACTCGGATGCCTGAACGACCGACGCCATCCAAACTCACATTGATTTTTCGAAGCTTCGATTGTGTGCCCAAAATGAAATTATAGGATCATATATCTCACGTTATTGGGTGTTGAAGCTTTTCAGCGCCGGTTAGAAATAAAAGCGAGGCTCTATGTAGAACAATATTACGAGCTAGTGTGCCCGTAAATAACTTTATTGAGCGAAGCCATAAACTAAGCATAAAAAACCGTCTCAATCGGTTGAAGCTGAAGATAATTATCTCTTACCAATCTTTCACCGATGGTCTAAACTATAAAAGATTCAATCGAATGATGATATACTTGGGTTGTTCAGCATATCATTGCCTACATAGAAGCATTTATTTCTTTGCTTAAATTAATTCCATTTATATGCACACTGACTCGCATATTTTATAACTAGCTACATCTCAAAATCGCGATTAAAAACATATTCGAGATGTCGGCTTCATACCACGAGAAGTGCCTCCGTCGGGAGCGGGGTTTTATGAGACGTCTGCCGTATGTTGACTCTACTCGGCAACACTTTAGGACGAGTGGCGCATATATCCCAAGAAAAGAGTCAAAGTCAGCGAATTGATCGTCGATCTAAGCCCCATAGATACGAAAACATAACTATATCGGTCGAAGTATTGGAAGAGCTCGATCGTTGGCTGCAGAATTTATATCAAAAGTGGATAATAGCATTGGACGACTTTGGCGAAAAAAAGTTGCCCTTTCAAGCGCTCCATATCATACGGACGGTTTTGGGGCGTCGAGGATTTCTTTCAGTGGCATTTGGGAGCGGATTATCGGGCCGACTTCAAAGTACTGGTGTTTGGTAAATACTGCTCAGCCAAATATTGACATATTTCACAGCTTTCCTCGGCTAATTCCACCTAAGTAGAGGCGCTTATTAAACTTCTTTGCCATGTGTAGCGTTAATCACGTAAACTCCCTAAAATTACTAGAACTTCAAAGTTCCCTAGATATACTTTAAATATCCTGGAAATGCTTCGAGTTGATAATTTGATCTTCTATACTTGCATAGTCAATAGCACTATATCCACAACTGTGGTATTCGGCAGTGTTTCTCTTATAAAATATTAAGTGCTATGCCTCTTCCACTAATACTAGTACAGGTTGTGACAAACCGGAGCATAGACTTGTCATCGTTACAGGTGAATTTGCTGATGGAATGTAGCAGGCAGTGCGCATCATTGATTTTTCATGAATCTTCGACCTTCAAGGTCTTTATCTGTTACTAACGCACCTAAGGACATGATTGCAAAAGGAAGTCTTTTGACAGCGAGATGCCTGATTGATCTTATCTGTATGACACGTGTTGCGATATTCCTACAAACGCGAGAACATATCGGCTTCCTATCAAAGCTTCCACTATAACCGGCGGCCCCAGCCATGCTCCGCCTATTGCTAAATATGTCCGTTAGGATATTGTAAATCCCGAGACGGTGTTAGCGGGTCAGTTGACCATCGAAGCTCAAATAATCGTCCAGTTGGCACCACTCGCTTTAAACCCACTCTTCTCAATCTGCTCATCTATATGCGCACCCTTATCATCATAAATGTGCTGGACAAAGATATATCCAATATTATATAAATTTCCATGGATGCCGGGAAGAACTCCAACCATGTAATTGCATATCAATTCATTTGAGTGACCTTGTTTAGTTCCCGAAGTCCTGTAAATATTCTCTTCAGCTAAAATGACGTTCCCACTGGTATTAGTATGATTGAACCCAAGCTCGTATAAGTGGATCGAGAGCCAACTGGATGTGTCAACCCCATTAAAAAAGGCTACTTATCTGTCGGAATAATCCTTGCCAAGACAGCATTCTTTGTCGAAACCAATAACATAAGTTAACAATAAACGAAACAGATTCATGTTATCTATTTACGAATCGTGGGGAACAATCTTTAGTGTAAGGGAAAAAGTGCCTGCCAATCAGTTGTGTGCAGGGCTTGTTGACACCGAATGATGCTCTTCAATATTTTATCTTCCTCTGGTTTGGTTCTGCTTCTTTGAACTTGGTCTACGTTTATGTATATTATATGATATCTTATAGCGCGTGGGCTATATCTTCCCTATACAGTCGTATCCGAGCGTTAATGTCGGATTGTGACTAGGATGGTAAAATAATCCCATTGGAAGAATTGGCACATCCATTTAAACATTGTCGTCATTTCTACTGCTAACTATGTATACTACCTCCGATATTCCAGACTAAGATGACGACGATATGAAACAAAAAACATACAAGAGATGATGAAAGCAAAGAGTGGTAGTGAGTAATAGGGTTGACATCGAGACCAGATACTCTAAAGACAAATGGAAATAAAAGAAATTCAAACACGACAATTCACCAAGTACGACGGAAGTGACTATGATCTCCGCCGGCAATAAAGGGCGTGCGTTTTAGGTAGAGCAGGTGGGAGCTAGTGAAGTGTATGTGGATGTAGATGGTAACGAACAAATTAAGGAGGAACGGAGTGTAGACTCATTTGGACAGCTTGTCCGCCACAGAAGAGGAAGAGAGACAGAGGCGACAGGAAAAGAACGTATAACCGGACGTAGTGGAAATTATGGCTTAGGTATACCGCCTTCAGGTATAGGTATCCAAGCTGAACGTGTCCAGTCAGCCGCTAAAGAGGTATAGCGTGAGTATCAAAATAGATTATGCCCAAGGGAAAGCGACATACTTCGTTGATATATAAGGTTACCCCACCAGTTCAGCTCAATGCCACCTTTCGGGAACTACAAAACGAGTGCTGTAAATAACAGTGTATCAACTTAGGGAGAAAAAAAAA
>JASFCX010000216.1:0-16201 GCA_036937015.1 Crucibulum parvulum | reverse complement strand
ATACAAGTGATGGAAAATGCAAAGGGCTCTTTACAGTAAATGCAAAGGACCCTCTAGTGAGAATGCAAAGGACCTTTTGGTGGTAATGTACAAGGCAATTAAGGCATTTTGAAAGTGCTGGCTACCCCGGCATCGACAAGGGGTGAATTGGAAGCTATTAACTCCTCATTCAACATGTTGCACTGCCATAGTGCCTCTTGAAGCTTCATCTCCATATCTCTGGACTTCTGTGCAGCAATATCCAAAGCCGTTTGTGGCTGCACAGCCATCCCAGCTATGCCTGGGTTCAATCCTCTGAGTGCGGCACAGGCCTGATGGAGCCGATCTTGCCATTGCTTCAGTCTCACTTTCACACCCTCTGACTTGGAATTGGAAATAGAATCACTATGCAGACATGCGCATGTGATAGCGCCTTTGAGTTGGTTTTCTATCTTATGCAGATCCCATTTTGTCTTGTCAAGCTCTATCAAGCTAAAAGTGAGCCTGGGTTCTCTACTTGCTACCTCTGAGTTTGAGATTGTGAGCAGATGATTTGCATCCCTCAGACATGCTTGTAGTTTGTCTTGTCAGATATTTTTATCATGATACTCAGCATCCTCCTGCACTACACTCTCTGTGGCAGCTAAGAGAACCAACAGACAGTAAGTCCATTGACACATTATCAGATTTTGCAACACTAACACTTACTCTTTATTGTTGACTTCTCCTTTTCCAGAATCCTGTGATAATTCACCATCCTGCGGAAATGTGCTTCTTTCTCTTCTAAAGCATTCTTCAACTCATCTCTTTCACAAGAAATGGTCTTGAGCTGACCAATGAGAGAGTTGCACTGAGAACTCATGGCTTGAAAGTCATCTTGAAGAGCATCAATTCCAGATGCAACTGCGTGAGCCTTCACCAACTGTTTCTCACTCTCGGCAAGTTGTTGCTTGAGATTGGTCTTCTCTGAGATGATGTTGCAAAATATGTTTGTAACGCAACGCAGTTCTGTGGTTTTAGTGTTCACCTCACAGTCTCTTGAGTGGAGTTTCATATCTTTCTGTTCTAGCTCAATCTTCGCCATTTCTAACTCAATCCTCATTTTCTTCAACACTTTCTCTGTTTCTTTCAGCTTCATTTCCATTGTCCCAAATTCCATCTTAGTTGTTTTGAGATGAGCTTTTGCTCTCTGGTGCTTGGTGGTTTCTCTTCTGAGCTCATTCATTGAGTATTTTGTGGTAAGTCTGCCTTGTGCTTCGGCATTTTAAAGCTTGACCTGGGCTGTAGTCAACCTGGTTTTCATTCTTTCAAACTCCTTTGTGAAAGTGGCTGGTTCCATTTGATTTGATAATACCATTCCCTTGTCCGTCACTGGGACCTCCCTCTTGTGGTAATTTCCCAAGGGGTTGGTATGGCAGACTGTGATGGAAGGTATTGTTGAGTGAATGAATCTGTTGGCAGCAAGAACATCCATAGAAGATTCAGGGTCATAAATACCAGCCTTGTAGACAATCTCTGTTGATTCAACTGCAGACAATGTTGATACATCATCCAAAGCACCTCAATGATCTGTTTCTGTGCCTAAGCATCTACTCATAACGCCTGCTAAAAGACAACGTCGTTTAAGAATAGTGGAGGTCCAAGAGTCATCTTTATCTTCAATATTACTTCTGCTCCATTTTTCACTTGTGGACAACCCTACATCTGCATCCTTCCTACAGGCAGTAATTTCATCCTCTCCAATCTGAGCCACTGTGAGATGCTTCTCCTCTTGATGTATGCATTCCCTGCCAAATGTAGAGCCAAACACTTTCAGGGTGCTCTGAGATGTACCATTCACATTTGTTGGACTGTCAAAATGGACTCTATGTTTTGGTGATGGCCCTGCAGAAGGTTGAACACATTAAATAGAAGACTTGGGGAGCTTCAAAATATGTACACATCCTAAATGATGCTCATACAAATGCAGTCAGGTTTGGACTTGATGAGTGGTAGTTATAGTCCTAGAGCGTCAATTCTCTGCTGGAGAGAAAGTGAAAGGCAGAGTCCAAGTGGTGTGAAAAAACAGCCCTTTTATGTGATTGACATTGACTCAGATAGAGCTGCTAGGAAAGTTTAAAGTTAAAAGACCAGCGTTTTGATTTTGCTCTATTTATATTGCTACAAGTTACTGTGTATAATGCAGCATTTTTTTGAATAAAATACCTCACTCATTTGTGATGGTCTCTATTCCAACCGAGTTGAGGTTAAAGACCTGATTATTTTAACTACAGTAGTATCTAATGTGTATATCTTGAGAACAGTGTTCACAATGCAGCTTATCATTCTACAGTCGACCTTCTCATAATGTATATGCTAAATAATGTATAATTCTCATAATGTATGGGTTTTGGCACAGAACCATGTCAGGGAGCAGGCGCCATGCATATCGTATAATGTATAGGGTTGATCTGGGATTATACATTATTAGGGGGGGTACTTATAGCCATTTTGGTGTATAGCCACCCCATCTAGAGGCATATCTTGGCAGAATCAGCATTATAAATACATATCTGATGTGACAACAAATAAATTAGCTATGTGAAATAAATACCATACACCCAGAAACTAGAGTAAAACCCCTCAATGAAGGTTGAACATAGAATATCCACTCTTTTTATCCCACCCTTTGCCAGCAGTATGTCTCAATCCTATACGTAACAAGATGAATTGGATGACAATGATCAGAATCAGGAAGAAAAGGTCGAGTTAGAAGTGTCAACTAAAGCCATGATTAGAATAGAGAAGACGCTGGAAACATTGTGCATCGGACATGGAGAGGTCACTGCTGCACTGAATCTATCTCATACTCTGCACCAGTATCAAGTACATCTAGTGTAATTGCAGACTACGAAGATGAAACAGGTTGAGCTGGGAAGCATTTGGGAATGTTCTCACACTTCCTAAAGTAGAAAGTGTCACATGTTGTTACTTTGTCACACATCTTTGTTAGTGTATACTTTTCATAATGTATTAAAAAAGGTCTGGTTCCAGCGTTATATGTTATGAGAAGGTCAACTGTACAATCATCTAATATAAATGACCCTTGCTATTGGAAGTTTCCATGGCACATTCCAATGACCCTGCATTCTAAGCAGAGCTCTAACGGTATTGCCAGCCTAATGCTTCAAGTCAGTGTTGTGCCAGTCAATGACTTTAGACTATAGTCTAATGATGACTGTGAGCAACTTAGCAACCTTTCCCAGGCTAAAACCCAAATATAGCATGGACTAACATGACTATGATCACGTGTTAGTTTAGCAGACAGGTAACGCGTAACTTCGGCTTATCTTAATCTAAGTTCGAGGCCCTTCCCTTTCTGTTAATACGCACATCATGGGATCTCTCAAATGTACATCAGTCATCTGTAGTTCACATTTGGAGTGTAGATAATTGCAATAAATAAATAACCCAAGCTTGAAGCATTCATAAGAACACTTGCAATTCATTTGAATCCAAGATATCACCAATTTCATGCCTTACATTCTCCAGTTTATATGTTGTGGAAACCTAGACACAATAGGCTCAGTTGTTTGTGGTGCAAACAACTAATAGATTAATAAATACCTAGACACAATAGGCTAGGAATATAAGTAAGTAAGAGATAAACAAGTAAGTAAGAAGGGACTTTACCTCAGTTGTTTGTGGTGCAAACAACTGAGGAAGTTTGATTGAACTACAAGCTATTTATCTATGAGAGTTTGTGTATAACCACAAGGAGAAAATAGCACAGTAAATACAGTTTAGTACATATAAAGAAGTGAAACAAAAGATAAGAAACATACCATATGTTGCATGCTGTAGGTGGTGCAACATATGACTGTAAAATGTACAGAATAAATTGTAATCATAGATAAAGATTGAATAACAAATAACTAGGTCCAAGGAATATAAATGAGGATATGAGTGGCTGTGCATTATAGAATGCAGTGTGAGCAGGATTGAATGTGCGCATGCTAAATATAGCTTGTGGTGTGATTGTGATTCCAACATATGTGTCTTGTGTTTTAACATGTGGTATATACAGAATGTTATATATATATAACCCAAGCTTGATATTGTAAGAACCCATTTGTATTGATTTTAATCCAAGGCATCAACACCATCATGCCAATATTGATCCTATTAAGATCCTCTAATAGGTTTTGGAACTCATTTGCAACAGTTAAAAGAATGAAACTCACTTTGTTAGACTATGCATGCCTAACCACCATGTCTGAACACAACAGAGGCTGGTGGCATGCTCAGGAGTACTTCACTGATCATCCTGACTATAATGCATGACAAGCAACCTGCTCACACCCAGATATTGTGTGGGCAAATACAAAACACAATAAATACACTGCTACTGTACCCCTTGTCTCCAAATGACTATTGGAAAAGCACAGAAAGAAGAGCACAACAGAGCTCTAGCTGGTGAGAATATTCTACCATCATCATATGATAATATCAAGAAAACATATAGGAATTTCAAGTTGTCCCAGTATTAACATTACTATTAACTTTGACAGCACAGTTTTTAATGTGGCTATGTCAGAAAAACACAACTGGATTGAAACCCACTCTAAAACCCTTATTACTCACTTATGAGATTGTCCTCCTCAACTCTCTCATGTTTGATAGCATGCTTGCCATTGTATTGAGACAAGAGATTTCAATGCTGCCTGGCTGCTGCTGCCACCAAATAACACTGACACCATTCCCCATACAAACCAGTTCTATACTCAGAATTACACTCAGAATTCTGGAAATTATATAGCAGCAGGTATGTCTTAAATTTTTTACACAGTTCAATTATTTATCCCATATAACCATCCTTCTTTCAGACTATGGGCCTCCTCAGAGTCTATCTACTGGATCATCTGGATTTATGGGCCCTCCTCCATTCTATCCAGATTCAACTATGAGTGCAGGCAATCTACCTTGGAGTTGTTCTCACAGCATATCTGTTTGTTCCAGTTCCTCCAGTTCACATGCTGTGAGTCCCATACAAGAATTTGATAATCCACAGTCAACTTTTGATGTGGGCCACTCAGATTTTTTTCATGTTGCCAAAAAAAGTAGAATTTCAAGTAGAAAATGCTCTGTCTCTGCTTGAAGTAGTGTGTCAGATTTTCAGGAAAACCCCTGGTGAAAGAAGAGACAGCTGGAATTTGAGGAGAAATTGGTTTGTTTGACTGCTTCTGCTGGATTTCCATTGAACTGGGCAGTAACCCTGAATGGATCTCATTCTGCCAAAATTTCATTCCTAATGCCATAATTCCATCTTGGAAAACTCTCTCACAACAACTTTTACCTACCATGCTGAAATATATTCATGCTGATGTCAGAGCCAAGTCAGCTGGAAAACTTGCTACAGTACAATGTGATGGTTGGACTGGTGAAAATACTCACCACTTCATTGCCTTCATGATTACTACAGACAGCAATGTAACTTAAATTTTAATATATTTTGAACTTATATCTAATTGCATTTTTATGTGCAGATTTATACTGTTCAATTAAACAATACAAAACTGATAAAAAGGATGCAAACAATCTCTTTGCTTTGATGGAAGAAGTAGTGGAGAAACTCAAAACCAAATGGAGTGTAGATGTCATTGCATTCACAACAGATGCATCTGGAGAATCAAGGAAGGCTCAAAAGATGCTTTGTGATAAATACCCACAAATAGTGGTCCCAGATTGATGTGCTCATCAGGTAAATGATATTATATAAGTTTGTCTCCATTTAATGCTAATTTGATTATATTGATAGATAAATCTAATTGTGGGCAATTATTTCAAGGTTGATGGTCCAATTTTTCTTCAGTATTCTTCACAAGCCAATGAACTGATTTCATGGCTGAGAAGCAAGACTGCTATTCTTGGACTTATCCACAAAAAGCTAGAGGAGAATGGGCAAAATGGACTGTCTGTTATCCACCCTGTTTCTACATGGTGGACTGCTTTTTTTCTGGCTTACTGTTGGCTACTCAAACTTTGCACCACATTTGAGGCAATAATTGCTGAAGATGCACTGAAATAACCATCTCAGAGGCAACTGATTACAACAATAGTTCTGGATGTGAGAAAGCTAAAAAGATGGTTGAATTGATGCATGATTCACACTTCTGGCTGGCTATTGCATGGTAAATATTTTAATCTTGGCCCATTTGCTTTCTCATAGCTATTTTTAGAATCAAACACCATCTCAGGCCACTTGCAATTGCAGCAAATGTTACACAGTCAGCACGCTGCAGACTTGATGAAGTTGCACTTACATTTGGATCACTGGCTATGACCTACAGCTCAGGTGATTATCAGAATCCTGAGGATAAACCTGACTGTAAGGCAATTCTTGATAGTATAGAGCTTTGATAGTCCAAAGCCAATCAGGATGTCTTCATTGCTGCCATAATCCTCAACCCATACTTAAAACTTGCATCTTTGAAGCCATCATCAAGGGTAACAAGTGTAGGGGCTATTTATAGTTTATTCTCACAGCTCTAGTCCAGATTTTATAGTGCACCTGTGCCAGAGGAGCTTTATTTGCAGATTTCTAAATATCTTGAAGATTGTGAAGACTATGCTATAATGCCTGGTGTATGTGAAGGCCTTCAATCTAAAGCATCACAAAAAGTAAGAAATTTCATTTGGATAATGACAAAACTGATCTCATTGTTAAATACAGAATGAGAATCCAAATCCCCTTCATGTCTATTGTGATATTGCTGCATATGATTCCAAGCTACCAGCTCTTGCCACTCTCACCATCTGTGCTCTTTCCATTTGTCCAAATTCTGCCTCTTGTGAATGTCTATTCAGTACCTTTGGTCTCATCCTTACCAAATTACACAATTGCCTAGGATCACAGTGCTTACTTGATCTTGCTGAATTGAAGATGCATCTGCACAATGAACATCTTTGTAATAACACCAAACAGCACATAAAGAAGCATGCCTTTGGTGTTGTGGCTGAGAGTGGTGTAGTCATAAACTCACAGCCTTGAGACCAAAGCTTGCAGCAGGGCAAATCAATGTCAAATGATGTCATCATGCAGGATGTCACAAGACAACCATCACTTGATTCACCTCCTATTGAAGAAGGCTCAAATTCAAGCACTAATTCATTAAGAATCATTACATCTCAGCTGATTAGTATGCTAGACATGGATGAAGATAGAGAGCAATATGTTACACCACAGGGAAGTTTCTGTATACCAATTAAAATTTTATTTAACTACAGCAATGCACACTGGGTGACTCTCCAACAATGCAATGCAGCAGGAGGTTTGGAGGCAGAGATGGAGTTTTATGATCTTTTGGATTTGGATGCTGCTGGAGAATCTGACTTAAAGCCTGATCTTGATGATTCTGTGGATAGTATATTTACTTGTTGAACCTTGAGTCCATTAATTCAGTAGCTATGGCTTGAGCTGTTACATACTTCAAGTTAATGAAAGGTGATCATATTGTACTGAGCATGATAGCATCACAGAGACCCTTAAATTACTATATTAAGTGTCAAAGCCATTCAAGCAAGGCTAGAGGGCTAATACTAGCCTATTTATGACTATCCAACCTTAGCAATGGATATTTTTGGCTTAGTCCACAACCTACACATCACTGCTTCAAGTAGGGAATCCAGCATGGATGTAAGTGTTCAACTTATTTTAGAGAACACAATTGTTCTTATATCTATTTCCAACTCTTTAGATTTCAATAATGACAGTTTTTGAAATGCAGTATCATTCATTGGCAGGCAAGCTATTTTCAAATGTGCAGCAAATAGCAAATGGAGCAAAGATGTGGTTTGCAAGGACCATCAGATTGTAAGGGCAGAACTGAGAGTCCTTCAATCAAATGACACTGGAATTTGAAGTATTTATTCAAACATATTCAGTGCTAGCTCTCACTATTTGATTTTGAAATTGTAAGAGCAGTACTCAAATTTGACCTGTAACTTCAAGCAGCAGGTTTTGCAGCAAGTATTTGAGCTCTGCAATAAATGAAGTTAAATTATTGCTTCACATACAAAAAGAGAAAGATGGAAATATCAACTGGATAGTGATCTCACCCCAGGTCAAATGGGGACCTTCTATGACTGAGCTAGAATGTATAAATGTTGAATGAGACATTCATTGATTGCAGGCATGCTCCCTTGCATTATGAGGTCCTGATATAAAAGAAGTTATTTTGGTGTTTGTTATGATAAATGTTTTCCTAACCTATCCAGAGAATGATTTGAGTTCCACAAAATTTCTGAGCAGCAGGAATTACAAGTCTTATGTAATAAGAATTGTTCTTTTAGGGAGTTTTAGTTGAGCATTTTGTCCAACATCAAAAGTGAGTGAAAATTTTACATCAGCAGCATACACTGCCACCTTGGCATCTCAAAAATTGCCTTTTATGGAATTATTACATGATATTTGTAATTAGTAAGATAAGATTGCCATGCTGATTTCTTCTTTTCTCATCCTTTGCTACTTTCTGTTTATCTTAGTTATTCATTTTCTATCATCATTAGCTATATAATATATCTTATATATATACAATGTCTACAAAGATAGCCCTTACTAGCCTCCATTGGAATTTCTAAGGAAGAGTGGGTGACAATAAAAATATCACTTGGACTATAGAAATTATTAATTAAAGGGTAAATATGTCTTTAGTTTAGAATTTAAGAGAGAAATGTAGCTATTGAAGCCAGCTAAGTCTGGTTATAGTTTAACAGCACACCATCTCACTGTGGCTGAATGGTTACATGCCACATGGTGCCATGGCTGATGCTATGCATAAGCCTCATTAGTCAATCTGACTTTACTTCATAGTATACTCTTATTTTCTATCTTCTTCTATCATCAAATTATATAAACCTTTGTTTTGATTGATCACATCTCAGTTGCTTATCTACAACTGAAATGTGAGTCCTATCTTAATCTTACTACACAACTATATGCTGACCTATAGCATAGATTATATTCATTTCTATTCTCTTAGGTACAGTACTATACAGTTACTTGTCTACAACTGAGACATTATATTTATTCATATTCTATTGGTTTCAACAGCATCTGTAAATTACTACATAAAATAAGTATTTGGGTTCTAAACAACTATATAACAATAAAAAATTGTATAAATTAAAAGAACAAAGACTCATACTGCTGTGCTTGCAATGGCCCACAACCCCAAGTCTGATTATCAAAGCTGAGTGATCAATCAATGAAAAGGTAGTTTATCTACCTCATAGAATGACCTTGTCCCAATTTTCACAGGCTTGTTTTATTTAAGTATGAATGCAGCCATATTGGAAGAAGAATGAGATCTTGCCTAGTGTTTGTAAGTTTCAATCTCAACCAAAGCAGTTATGCCTCAGGGGTGCAGCTCTGTTACATACAAAAAGCTCAACATTCACTAGACACTCTCTCAGAATTGAGCTGAGTCATTCTATGTCTATATTTCATAAGGCACAATCATGCATTACAGCAGTGCTGATGACATTAGGTTATGAGGTCATGCTACTAGGATCAAGCTTACACATGCTTGCTCTCCACAAATAAACATCTACAAAATGAGCTACAGAATGGGAGAGTAGAACCAAGCCTATGCTTGATGGGTTGCCTTGGAGTTACAGTAAGTATTCATTGGAGTTTTAGGTGTTTGAACCTTTGATGGTGTGAGGCAATATGCTGATAATAGCTGAAGAAATAAAAAGAAAGAAACAGTAGAAAGAAAGCAAGGAAAGAAAACTTACCAGAAAGTGCTAAAGCCAGGCAAGCAAGAAATTGCATCTGTTTACTTCAGAAGCTCTTGCCATTAGTTTTGTGGGTTCCAGTTGGCTGCTGGCACCTGACTTTCCTTCAGATCCTCCCTTCTCATGTCTTTGTTGTCACCAGTTTGTAGCTCCCATTCATTTGCTCACCACCTTGCTACACCAATTTTCACCCTGTTACATTCACCCAGTAGCCTTCATATGTTTCCTTTCAGGATATATCTTCATCCAATGCACACCCCTTTGTTGTCCCAATCCCAGTGCTGATTGTACTCCCTACCTAGCCTATCATCCTCTTGAAACCTTCACACCAGTTTTGCCTTGTTATGCCCACCCCTTTAGTAACTCACAAAGCCAATACCTATTGTCATCTTTCTCACAGGAAAATCCCTAGTGTCTGTCCACATTGTGCTCATGGCCCTCATGCCTATCTCACTCACAGCATCTGGCCTTTTGAATCCACAACCCTCATCCATACCAAGATCATGGCCTCAACTGCATCACTCAGAGCCAATCCTCATCCCCCCACCCATGCCTTGCATCTGGTTATGAATCACAGATAACAGTTGTCTCCATCACTGTTCTCTTGACTCTTCCTCAGGATGTGCCCCAAGCTCCATCAAGATGTAGGATCAGCAGACTTCAGCTGCTTGCAGATGTGTTTCAACTTTTGCTAGTATTAAGAGGAGATATTTTAGTGCACTAGGAGTTGTTGGTAGAGGAGCAACCACAGGTGGGGTATGTCATGTATATGACAGAGGGAAATGTTGCATGCATGAGATGGGAGTGTGTCATATGAAGAGGATCATCCAATTCCATGCTACAGCATTCAAATACATTGCCAACATCTTCTCATCTCTTCAGAAAGCTAGTAGCCTTCAATCTCTATAGTGTCAAACCCTTGCAGAGCTGGTACACTTCACTCTTCATCCACTTCAACACTAACACCCATGTCAACCAGTCCCTTCATCATCTGAAGCCAGCATGTATTGTTTTCATGGATCCAATATCTATTGTCCTCCTCAGATCCTCCTTCTCCTTGCTCCAGGTCCCATATTTGCAAGTCTAGTGCCTGCCATCAGCAATGCCCTTTACAATCTTGGGCACATCACAGGTCATACTTAGGGGTGCCAGTGTCCACTTTTATGCTGCTCATGACACCCATCCACATCCCACTCATAATCCTCCATTGTGTCTCCCATCCATACTGCAAACCAATCCTGTTGTTTGCATCCAGTTTCACCTTGCACCCAGCCACATGTCAGAGTGGGTTTCACCTTGTAGCTGCCATCTTCACCATCCTCAAGTCATCCTACTTGCCTTCTTTATGAAAGTACCAGATTTTGAATGTCAAAGATAGGAGACATGGCTGCAAGTGGAGGTCAAAGGGAATTTTATGCATTGAAGGATCTGGTTGTTTTGGACTGCATCATATGCATGAAGATGGTTTGGGTTGAGACTACATACAATAATATTGGATGGTGCAAGTTGGAGGAAGAGAAGATGAAGTGAGGGCCCAGAGAAGAGGAGTGTAGGGGATGAGCCTGGCTAGAGGGGGCTGGAGGGGGTACATATTATATTATACATCTGTACCACTTGTAACTTATATAGACAATGTTGTATGCCAACAGTAGTCACTTAACTAGGAGTTTATTATCCAGGAAATCACACTCAGAATGTCTAAGTCATTTCATGTATGTATAAATAGTCTGGCTATTTCATATTTCAAATTTAAACTGTGCAACTCCAAATGAAACAATACATCTTGCTTCTTTACATTGTACTTAGTCAGTTAATTAACAAAATACATATAAAATCCTAATAAATAACATACCTATGTATATATTATAACCTGTCATTGAGGGAATTATGGTTAGGCTGGATCAGGTTTGATGACTTGCTAGTACCATTAGTTTCACCTATTTTGCCATATTCATTTCCCAAAATCTCAAGCCACATACTTGGTTTTTCCTTCAATTCCAGAACTATACTTTCCTTCTCTTCTGGGTTTATACCTAAAATATCCACCAATGGTTGTAATCCTCCATAGTGTATGTGTTTCATGCTTAGTCAAGAAAAGGAGGATGAGAGCAGCATGATCAAGCCCCAGAGGAAAATAATAAGGGAAGTCACTGCTAATGAAAGGTGAGGAAATACATGGGATAGTAACACATTGCCAGATGTCCATATGTTGTCATGTAGATTGGATCTTCTGTATCTGCAAGCGCAGCTCATCCATTGTATGCAAGACTGCTTGCAATATATGAGGCACCTAATTGGCTGGCCCAAGCTACAGTTTTCTCTGTGGCCTGGGTAAGATTGAAACTGTCATACTGTATGTCCTGAGCACAAAGGTTGCCCAATCCTTGCACTTGAAGCATTACAGCTCCAACAAAAGTAATTATGAAACCCCCTTTTTTGTAGAATCCCCATCCTATCAAGCTTATTGAATCTTGTCAGATGAAATGCAATGATTTCCCATTTGCATTTTTGCTCAAAGTAAAGTGTTTGAGATTTAGAGGTGTAAGAAGCTCATCATTGTTGTTAACATTCAAAACTTGTAAATCACTTAGAACTTGTTTAGTGTTGACAGTGACTAAACCATCTAGATCCATGCCAATGGAAGTTGATACCATGCTCAATTGAGTTGTCCCTGCACAAAGCATTTGCATGTCTCCTGTAAGCCTGGCCTCACTATGACTGCTCAACCAGACTCACCACATGTGACCAGCCAAAGAGCATCCTGCTGTAGCCCTTCACCTGCTCTCTCTCTCTCTCCTGATCATGTCTGCCCTCCCTTTCCTCATTCATACATTTCAATCACCACTCTTTTTCACTATATAAACTCTTTTCTCCCACCTTCATTGCCCTATCCTTACCACTGGCAACAAAGGTATGTATTCTACTCCATCTACAATATTGTATGCAATCCTTACCACTGGCAACAAAGATATAATTGTCCTATCACTTACATCTGATTTAGTGAGGCTGCTGAGACATGACAGCCTTTCATCTCCAATACTTACATTTCCTTGAGTCTCAAATCCTGCAGCTGACAAATGAGTGATTTGGCATGGAAAGACATCTGCATCAGGATCTTGTGCTATACCAAGTTCATTCTGCAAGGATAAGCTGATTGTCCATCAGGGAAGTCAAGTAATGAATATCTAAGTTATTAGAGGAAATATCATCATATTGCTGTGAATTAATGTATGTGCATCTGGGGTAAGGTGAAATGCTAGACACAAAAGGGGAATATACTCCATTGTTGAATAGATGTGCATAGTGTTGATGGTATAAGTCAACAAAATGTGATAATGTTTTCTCCAAATAGGAAGGTCCATGATAGGATCTGCAGCTTCCATTGTTTGACATCACTATATTTTTTGTGTTTGATCTGTCAATGCCTGTATGCATGCATCCAACACTAGCATCAAACATAAGGCTTCTTGATACTGAAGTGGTTTGCTGTTTTTGTAGTTGAGGTATCCTAGCAATGACTCTCACCTCTTCTGAATAAGGGACAATTGCAAGCCTATTTGTAATAACTGGCAAAGATACCTTGACAGATCTGGGAGTTGTATGCTTCCAGTATATTGGAGTGGTGTCAACTTCCATGGATGTAATTTTGCAAGAAATGAGAGAATCCAAGTCGGATTTATTTAAACCAGCAAAGCTTGCCAAGTTGCTGAGCATGGAGTTTTTCCACAATGTGCACTTATAATGAGATGACAGTGAATGGTTGCTCATCCTGATGTTGACATGCTGCAATGCATCACATCTAGCCACAGGAATTTAATTTATATCTGTTCCATTGATGAGCTGAGATGCTATAAAGGTGCATGCTTCATCTGTGGTTCTAATTGATGCAGGAGTATCAATGGCAGTGGATTCCACTGTGCATGGTACAGACCACTCAAGGCTATGTCACTGACACTGACAAAGATATTGTATGACAGTGATAAGCAAAGGACAAGAACCAGTGGCCAGTTTGACAATTCTACTGCTTGTGTCCATACTACTCTTGAAAAGATCCATTTTGCTGTTGCTTTGGTAGTGGTGGATTGTCCAATATATCAATTAACAATGTCATGTGTCCTGAGAGAGGCTGTCTGAGGAGTGCTTGCCACTACCAGTCTACCTAGAATGAAGAGACCTGTATGGGCCAAAACCTGAACAATGATACAAAGGATGACAGTGAAGGTTCTGATTGAAATGACTCTAGTCAAAAACATGTTCTACAGAGAGGTGTAAGCATTTTCCATTAATCAGTCAAAAACATACCAGCAATAAACTTGAAAAGTACTACTATTTGACACTAACACAATGTTGGAATTTATATGCATTTGCCAACTGAAACCTATCAGCCTGGCAACTAATTCTGTGATCATCACTCATAGATTCTAAATAATTCAATGCCACTATCCAATTATAATCAAAAATAGAATGTGGAATATTGATTTCTACCATTGTCTTCAAGATGTTACTGTAAGCCTGGCCCTCATATATCCTGCTCAAACCAAACTCACCACTGATGTGCACATGCACCATCAACCACATTTGGTGCACCTCCTCATCCACTTGGCTATTCCTATTATCATCCCACCCCTCTTTTGTTGAAGCAAAACCCTACTGTTTCATCTTTCCTTTACCACTCTTTCCCCCCCCATTTTTTCACTATAAAAGACTACACCTTTTCACCTTTGTTGCTCCATTCTTACTACTGGCAACAAATATATTCTTATTCTGTCAACTTATGTTTGATTCAGTGAGGCTGCCAAACACTACAGCCTTTTGTTTTTTGACAGCCTTTCAGTTACATAGTTCTGGCTGAGATCAAGAATGCTGGAAAATTGCTTTCAGCCACTGCCTTCTGGACAGAAGTTCTTGATGAAGATAGCTCAACAATGTCTTCTTTGGGTTTAGTCAATTATGATCTTGTTTATTGGGAGGTTTTTTTGATTAGTGTCATAGTTGTAGGTCCATGATGGTCTATGGGCAATGGGCAATGGGCACTTAACATCCTCTAGTACTGGTGCTTTGGTTGAGTTTGAGACCCTGAATCATGAACTAGGGCTCCACAAAATGGATGTAAATACAGTTGAAACCCTCTTAACCCATACCCCTCAGTGGATGGCCCAGGCTATGGGCTATAAGAGGCCATGGCTTGTGATAGGAATGCTGAAAATAGACTTGAAAAATTGCAAATTTTTTTTAGATGAATTGGTTTTGTTCTATGTACATATACTATATACTGGTAGCTTTAGGTTATGAGTCTTATGTAATAAGAATTGTTCTTTTAGGGACTTTTAGTAGGGAAATTTGTCCAACATCAAAAGTGAGCAAAAGTTTTATGTCAGCAGCATGCACTGCCACTGTGGCATCTCAAGAATCATGTCATGAACTGTTTATTTTGATTATTCTTTTCTTTTCCTTTCTAATTATTAGAACAGTTCCATAATTTTGACAACAAGAACAAACAAACTAACTCATCTTGATACATGAGGACAACACACAGTAGTTGTACATATTTCATTTAATCTATTCTTAGCAAACACACACTTATAACACATGTCACAGTATGCATCTGCAGTGCACAGTAGATATATTACTTACACATGTCTTCCTCATTACTGAACATGCTCCAGCTGCACCTTATGTGCATGGTCTTCTAGTATATATAGTAGTAGTTGTAGTTCTCATTTCTGTAGTCTTTAGCTGGTTGTTTCTTACCACCAATACTATCTGCTCTATACTCCAATCCCCTCTCTTCCATAAGTTTGTAGTTTGCATATTGACCTTGGCACTTTCTTGTATAGATTGTGTTGATGTGCCTGAAAAATCACCTTTCATGGACATAGCACATGATATTACTCATTGGTAAGATTGCACTCCTAATTTCCACAGCTCTCTTTTGTTTCTGTAAACTGCAATGACAAAGTGCTTTGTTGATTTTTAGCTTACATGTAAAGCAGATAAATTTAGTAAGCTTATGCTAGTATATCATATTACAGCAGCTGTAGGCAAATGCCACCACATCACACTTGATTGATTTTTGTGAGCTCATTGGTGAGCATTCTGGACAAAATATGGCTGATTCCATATGTAAGACCTTCAAAGTCTGGTCTAACACTGAAGGTATGCAGCAGAATTTACTTAATATAAAAATACTCATTTGCACAAAGGCTATGGCATTCATGATGGATAATGGTATGATAATAACACACCTGGTGCTAGAATTTCATGATGCTACATTGAACATCAAATTGTATTCAATTGATGTGGATTTCAAGGTCATCATAGAGTATAAAGGCTTCCTCAAGAACCAGCACATATCAAGATATTTTCACTGCCCCTGTTGACCAATTCAAGTGATAGTGAAGTGGTGTTGTGTGATTAGGATGAAGTGAGCTTGGATTTTCTTCTT
>JASFCX010000215.1:0-16243 GCA_036937015.1 Crucibulum parvulum | reverse complement strand
TCTATTAAATATATTGATACTCACATTGTATGTTTCCTATAGTCCTCTGACTGGTTTATTTACTGTGTGAATGATTCTTCAATTGATAACTTATTGACATCATTAATTTTTCTACCTAATATGCAAATTCTTCTCTATTGAAAATGTTAGTAGTTCTCCAGTAGTTTGATAACCTCAAGTTTTAAAAAAACAGCTACTTTATTTTATCTAAAAAGACTCGTACTGCCATGCTTGCAATGGCCCACAACCCCAAGTTAAGAGAATGTTTCAGTGAGAGCAAGGTATGTACATCCCTACATCACTGTGCAAAAATAATAAACGCATTCTATCCGAGCTCTCAAGAATTAATATAGCTCTGAGGGCATCATAGACATTTTGAACTAGGAAATCCTGTTTCATGTCTTTGATTTTCATTCTGACTTATATTAAAGTAACAGACATGCACGGTCCACTAACATCACGTGCTTGGTGTGACACTATCCAAGAATGGAAATTTTGCTTTTGAACAGTGAAAAAAGCGTGTTATCTCTTGGTTTTCTCAGACACTAGGCATTTAAATGGAAATAGAGTCCCTATATATTGTAGATAAACTATTTTTGCGTGTATCTAGCCGTTTTTTTTAGAGGAAAATATAAATTCACATAATTATTCAGACAACAGTACTTTGAGTTTTTGACGTCACAAGTGCAGCATTGCGACACAGTCTATCCTCCTCAAAAAATAGACAATTAGAAAAATAAAGTGTGCTGTGTCAACAAAAATCAGTAAACTTAAACAAGGAGAAGGGTCTCCAATCATCTAAAAAGCAGTGAATGAACTATCTATGATGATCAACTTATCCATTTAGAGACTGCATGTGATAGTATTAGATTCTTGAATAACTTCACAAGATGCTACACAATTGTTACAAAAGTGATCAGGATGCTAAAGAAGTAACCTAAAAGCAATCTCTAGGAAACCGATTCTGTGAAACATGTACTGATGAGCTACAAGCCACAAATTATACTGAATCTCCCTCAAAATTACCATACTAAGCAGACAAGTCACCCACATTATGTTGGTGGATCGTGCATGATTGCTACCTTATGGATCACGTCAAGCTAACTTGAACTGCATAAATTTAATACTTCTTTGATTACTATTCCAGAATAATGCTCTGTTCCGCCCATGCTTGTAGCATTCTGATTTTTACCCACTACACTGCCATACCAGGACACAAGGTATTGGCCCCGCTGACAATCTTATGTCCCTAGACCAAGATATTGTACATCATAAACAGCTGTCTACAGATATTATTATTAGATATTCTCTCGATCGCATCGGAAAACAACCTCGCGGATACATGCTTCCTCCTAATTCGCACGTATGTTCAAATTTAAAGCAGGACGTAATAGAAACAACCAAGGGGTCATGTGGAAAGAATGACGAGATTACTGCCAGATAGCAGAAGCATTCCGTGGTTCCCTTGTGGTGAAGTCTGGTAGTCTTACTTTCTGATCATTCACCCATTTTTACCCCGTAAATTGTATGGAAGAACCAGAAGCTCATGAATTTTTTTATTTGAAGTAAAAAGGATCTTGAAATTAACATGTCCTTAAAAGTGAAATACTTTTTTTAAAATAAAATTTTAAAAATGAGTTGTCAACAATGTCCAATCAAAGCAAATGCAATGTAACAGAAAGTCGAGGACCTAGCTCTTCTCTATCATTGATCCAAGGCTGTAGACTTGATGATATTCTCAGCATCACTTCTTCACCAGTATCCTGAAAGCCGAATGTAGTAATTAAGCTGCGAATGATAACCTAGAAATGAGAGGAAGATTAGCATGTTACAATCGTATGGGGAATCCCGAGCAGTAGTAAGATAGATGGTACCTTGTATTGAAAAATTGCTTGACATATTGCAGTGAGCATAGTGACAAACTGAGATTACAATAACCTACCAAGACGTATCCCTGTGCAGCTTCGTGGACTGTCGCTAAAGGCTAATAGGCTCGACCAGCCGGAAGGCAGCTTATCCGGGGGTGGAAGTTCCTCCAACCAGTGTTCAGGGTGAAAAGTATCTGCATCTGTCCAAATAGAGTCCATTCGCTGAATTGCAATTATAGGGATGAGAACAGTCTGAAAAAATGCTAGTTAAGCAACTTAATGTTTGATCCGTATGAACACCTACTTGACCGCGAGCGACCTTAATTTCGGAAATAGGCTTCCCGTCTGGTGATACTACGTTTTCGCCAAGGGGGATAACATCCTCCTTCATCAAGATCCTTTCCATGTACGGAAGTGCAGGATACATTCTTAATCTGTAGTACTGACATTGATATTATATTGTAGGTCCTGTTGTAAAGTTATGCTTACGTTTCTTTTAAAACAGCATTTAAGTATGGTAGTCGCAATTGAAAGTCATCAAAAGTCGGCTCAGCAGAAAACAATTCTTGTTCTTCGCGTAACCGTTGCTGGACCGCAGGATTTCTAGATAATTCCCAAATGGTAAACCCAAGTGTTATGGTTGTAGCTTCATGGCCTGTCATACTAGAAGAAAAATGTTAGCTTACTAGTACTTTGTAAACCAACTGACTAACACAAATGTTGATATCTGAAATCATATTATGAGCGAATGCAAATATAATGGTAATTGATATATTATACCTGCTCAAGAAGTTCTTTTTGAGAAAGCTTTCCCTCCTTCCTGGCAGCCACTATATTATTACTAAGCTGGGAATCATATATATTGGTTTTTTCTAGAAAAGGCTCACATAGAATGCTCAGGAGATCTTTAAGGTCTTGTTTATGTCCATAGTCAATATTGTCCTGGTTTCTACTAATCATCTCTTCGGTGACGCCGTGCTATTGATTTGTTAGCCCAATGTTTGCCATAATGAGAAGATGTACTGTACGCACTTGGATTATCTTCTTCGCAAATCCTTGTATCTATATAATATGAATGGGAAAATAATTAAGTATACGGAAGCAATGCAGAAGCATTAAGCTCTATCGGAAGATAATGAGTACCAATCTGAATGAAAGAAAAAGAGTTTAAATATCTCCCACCAGAAAGGCGGCATAACGGACACTGGGTGTCACACCTTTGCGGCATGCACTTAGAATATCTTGGGCCTCAGTGCTATTACCACCTTCGAAATCATGGAGGAATGCCTAATAGAAACAAGGATAAGTGCTGCGCAGGTAATATATAACGCAGAGATAGAATGTCGAACCACACGTCCCACAACATTTAATCTATCCACAATCCCTGTTCAAAATAAGAGTACATTTAAAAACGAATGAATTCCACTTACATTGCCTTACTAGCCCAATGTAAAATATCCAGTGATTTCCCTGCTTCATCATCATTTTGAATCATGTATGTCAAATCATTCAGCACCTAATCCAATTGCTTTGTGAACGACATGAAGAAATGGATAAGACATAACTACCTCTGAGGCAGCATCCTTAATCTCAGCGCTCATCTCTCTCATGCTTTCGGCACTAGTCTATGATCAATATATGCCAGCATATGTAGAAGCTTGATATGCAAACGTTAGTGATGGAATGATGAGACTCTTCATCCGCTTGTGCTCTGTTTCTCCTTCAATCCAGCTTAACCCTTTACCTAACAGGCGACCTATTCTGGGGCGGACAACATGACTATGATCTAGACAAATATGAATTCGCAGTGAATGAAATTTGCTATCTTCTGCTCACGATAATCATACACTTTTTTCTGCAGGATGTAAGCGATGCCAACTGGATCACTTAAGACTAGCTAGGGTTGCAATATTAGCTTAGTAAAAATTATATAGAAAGTACCTACAATATTGGGAGCCTGTAGGGTGCGCAGAAATATAAGGAAGAATGATGTCGGAGACATTATTTCTTACTCGCCCCAAATGCAGCTTTGATTCGAAAGGCCATTCCGAAGTTTTGGATCCAAGTCCGAAATGCGCGTCCAGGCTGTTGTATGAATATAATGCGCTCGTGACCCCAGAAAGTCTCCGCTCCAGGCTTATATATAGTCAGTCTAATGTTCAAAAATGAGCACAACCAAGGGAGCACATACAGGGACAGGAAGCATTCTGAGCGGCTTTCCTACAAATATGGTATGCAGACAAATAATAGTGAGAACAAGACCCGTAAGAAGGGTCATGGACGTTGTTGAGTATGTGACAATAGATAGATCCATAGGCAAGCCACACGGTAGACTATTCGACCCTTGAGGATGTCTCCAAAGCAAGAACCGCAAGATGAGAGTGGGCATTTAAATAACAGAGATCCTTCCATGATAGGAGTAATGAAGGTCGTCTAAAGTCTGAGAGCGCACTGCACATGATAGCAGTTCCAAATTCTAGCAGCTTGATCATCGGACTCAGATGAAGGGTTATCCGGTAACATGTGATTCATCTCTTCCAATCCTTATTTTGAGGAACTTATCTGAATCTGACATCGGCAAAGTGTGGGATGCTAGACCGGGCCTAAATAGCATGATGCTTGGACGCTTCAAGTTCGTGACGCCACTCTCAACCAACACAGCCAAACCTATTCAAATAACCTTCACATTTGGAACTCAGACTTATAAGATTTCCCAACCGCCACTAGCGCTAAGTGGCATCAACTGGACGTATGCCGCTCACAACGAGCTTCGCGATTGCTTTGGGAACATGGTTTATATTTCTGCACTTCTTTTGATCCCTGTCCTCGAAAAAGCTTGTTTATCCTCCGTCTCCGAGAGGTTTGCCATTTGTAGGTAACATATTCAATATACCGGCCACAGGCCAGTGGGCGGCATATGCGGAATGGGCATGCATTTTAAGTGCGTTTATTACGTCTTTCTGTATATCTGCATTGTCTAATTATCTCCAGAGTCGCCTGTAATTAGTATGAATATGGTCAGCATGAGAATCATAATCTTGAACGACATGGATACTGTTTGCGATTTATTCAACAAACGAAGTTCAATTTATAATATGAGGTGCTCTATATTTTATTTTAACACACCAATCTTGCTAAAATTATTATTGTTTTGGCCGCACATGCCCTGGTTGAATGAAGCGTATGTCCCTTCTCCACTTACTACTGGAGGTAGCATTCACACACAAGGTCCAGCGGCAGGTTCAACTGGGATTGGGGATTTACTGAGAATATTGACAGATGGAAAGTAGGGCGTCGTGAATTTGATTCATACTTTCGTCAAGCATCTGCAAAGTCATATCGACCCAAGGAACTGAAAATGACAAATGATCTTCTGTACAAGATTCTCGTAAAACCTGACAAATTTATGGAACACTGCTGCTATTAGGTTGGATATTACTCCTTGACGGAGGTTAATCACACATCAATCTCAGCACAGCTGGCTCTGTTATGCTTGATATTGTATATGGTATGGATGATACACAGGAGATTGAGAAGTTTATACGTCTGGCAGACAGTGGCTCTATGGGCATCGAGAAATCAGGCGATAGAAATGTCATCAATATACTTCCATGGGGTAAGCAAATGGATTACATCTTGAACTCTACAGTATATTAAATTTTTTTTTTGGTCTGAGCAGTGCTGCATGTTCCGTCCTGGATGTCATTCTTGCTGGGAATGGGATGGAAACGTCAGGTAGATGAATTTAGGGAGTGGGGTTTCTCCATAAGAGATGTACCATTTACCTGGTTCAAGAAGAAACAGGTTAGCGGCTTTCCGCCTGCCTTAGTTCAATTGATTGGCAGTAATTATAATGAGTATCCACAGGAGCAGGGGATGGCTATGTCATCCATAACTGCCAACCTCCTGGCACGACTTGATAATGACAAAGAGGAATTTGTCAAGGAAGTTACAGGAGCTGCATATATTGGTTCGCCGATGCTAGTAGCGCTGGGGATGCTTTTGTGACTGACTATTTACTAAGGAGGCTCAGATACGGTAGAAACTGCACCATTTGATATCAAAGTCGCAGGACTAATCTTTATACAGACAGTTGCAATGTTCAGATTTATTGTCCTTGTGATGGTTCTATATCCTGATATCCAAAGGCGCGCTCAGGAAGAATTGGACAATGTTACCAGCTACAATCGTCTCCCTAACTTCTTGGATGAGTCACATTTGCCTTATATTACTGCGATCTGCAAAGAACTACTCCGATGGATTGCTCCTACCAGTCAGTTTACCCATTTTAATTGCAACTACAGTGAGCTAACCGTACTTCAGCTGCTCCCCACTCTGTTGCCGAAGATGATGTTTACAATGGATATTTACTTCCAAAAGGCTCAGTAATTATTGGCAATACATGGTACTGCATATTATTCTGCTCTAGAACCAGTCTGATTACTTTACAACAGGGGGATTTTGCACGATCCCAAAACTTATCCATCTCCTGACACATTTGATCCTGATCGCTTCCTCACACCCAAAGGAAATATTAACTACAATGTATCTGACCCAATAGTAGCCTTTGGTTATGGTCGTCGTATATGCCCTGTACGTTTTTCGCCATATTTCATTACAGCCTTGTATAATAAAGAGTTACTTGTACTCCAGGGGAGATTTATGGCCACAGATACGGTCTGGATAGTTGCGGCTTCTATGCTGGCAGTATTTGATTTCAAGAGGGTCAAAGGTCCTGATGGAAAGGATATTATTCCACCTGCAGACATTGGTTTTGGTTTACTCAAGCGAGTTTTCTTTAGTTATGTATTACATTTGGTATTGTACTAACGCAAAGTGTCAGTCATCCTAAGCCATTCCAGTGCCAAATTAAACTGTGGTCAAAGAAAGCAGTAGACCTCATTCATGCAGCAGTAACCAATCGCTGAGCGTGATGAATTTGTAGTAACTAGGCACATTAAATATGATCTCCCTTCCTATGAACTGATTGTTGAATTAACCTGGATTTCCGATCAACTCTATTGTAAGGAGGAAAAATATAAGAGAATTTGATGACAGTGTTCTACTGCATAACGATGGCTAGTGGCAGAATCCAAGGATTAGTAGATATCAGCCAATGATTGCTTTAGCCCAACTGGGGGTTTATTCTGTCAAGTAATTCCATTCAAGATATAACACAAGCGATAATTTTATACATCTACAAATTTTACTGTCACATTGGTGGAATACGTAGACAAACATAATAAAGCAAAGGTTTTGCAAGCTATGGATGCCTCTCTTAGATTCACTTGTCGAAGAGCCACTGTATCACCTGATAGCTACAATCATGACTTCTCATTTTCTTTGGTCTTCCTTTTTTGCTCCCACTTCCTAGATCTCCTTTGCATGACATCTGAATCCACTACTTCTTCATCCTTTTCTTGAATTCCTTTTGCCCTGTAATACGGCTTATGTGGCCTTCCAGATACCCTCTCAAACTTTGCAAGATTCAAACTTCTCTTTTTCGGTTGGTCCTTTTCCTCAAGTGCACTAGCGTATGGTTTAACAGTAAGTTTATGTAGCATATTATGAGCCTGTGTGAGTCCTAGGGCTGCCAACCGTACCATACAGCAAAATTTCAAAGCTCCAATGGTACGGTACAGACCTACGGTAGCATTTATAGCCGTAATACACTATACAGGTCATACAGGTAGATCTTAAATTAAGTATACTAAGTCAAACATATACTAAAAGTATTGTTGGAAAGCCAATCAGGTAAGGCAACTCCAGATGCTGAGCCCGACGCGCGCCCTCGGCGCGCTTACTCAGATCTCAGTCAGCAGTACTGGGCTATGTACACTGGTAGATACTTGTAGATATTATTAGTTACTTACTTACTTAGTATATAAAGGCTTCATTAGAAGCCTATAGAATAATAATAGACATTTATTTTCTATTCTACCAACTACACTCCCAATAAGTATCACTTGTGGATTAAATGTATTGAACAAGTGACGCGCATTGTGTCACAGCAGCAGGCGCCTCTCATCACTCTTTGCCAATAATTCTCAGCTGTCTCGTGTTTACACTAGACAACTACCCCCCTTATTTTAAACGCCGAAAAACGGCTGTACACGGGCCGTCAACAGCCTTTTTGGATGGGTCTAAAACAGGTGCTACCTGTACCGTAATATGGCACCAGTACAACCGTATTGTACGGTTATGATTGGCAGCCCTATGTGTGACACAGATGCAATTTGTGTTGAACAGGGCGCCCCATTGTGGGCTCAAGTATGTGACTTGCTTGTTACCTGTAGGCCCACCTGACAGAGACCGGCCCCTTGTTTCACAATGTGGTCCCGTTAAGCCAATACTCCCTCTTGCCTCCAGCCATTCCTTCCGGTCATCAATTATCATGATCATTGTCTGGCAAAGATACCGCCCTACCATATCTAGGTTTGACTTATGCTAGTACTAGTTATGCGGGTGATGATGACAGGATAGTAACCAGAACAAACAAGAAGACGTCCAATCGGTGAAGAGGAATGCGTTGGGAAATGAGTAGCATAGATTGGAAGCACCGGGGTCTGGAGATGCAAGGAATGGTGTACACTTAGCATGTGATGAACATTAGTAGCACTAAACTGTAAAGTGTTTTAGGCAGAACCAACTTATAAATGTATTGATATCGAACTACTTCCTTACACCAAATTTGAATAATACTTAATCCTACTGATAGCAGAGCATCTGGGTTACTTGTAACTACACCGCTACCCCTAATTTATGTATCAAGTGGGTAGTTATAGCAGTTATGGTGGAGGGATACACCTGAAACTATTGGACTACATATATCGACTGCGTGCTAGACCATTGAGCCAGCTCACCTACCTTTTTGGTTGAGAAGCCCTAGCTAAATATAATCATAACAGTTACTGTTTTTGGTAGAGGGGTCCGATGGCAGAAAGAGCGCAACTATCCCTTCTGCATCTATTGTTCATCATGGACAGCGTCATTGCCAGCCTTACGATTGGAATCATTGCGTGCGCTATTATCCTATGGTATTCTGATCGAAATCATTTTGGTGAACGACGACACCTTCCCCCAAGTGAGTAATGTCAGAGTTTCTTGCAGGAAAACTTCTAATCAACAATAGTTTTTCAAAAAAAATCTCTTCCTAGCAAAGAGGAAAATCCATGGATTCTGTATGCCAATGCCTCCAAGAAATTAGGTTTGTTTTCATAGACTCCTATGAGAACATATCTGCCATTAACCCTTATTAAATTTTCATGCCCAAACTACAATTAGGTCCTCTCATGACATTGCCAGCATTTAACAGGACGATCGTAGTGATCAGTGACCAAGCAGTTGCTAATGAACTCCTCGAACAATGGTTGAACTTTGCATCACGTCCTTATTGGCCGATGGCTGATTTATTGGGAAAGCAAAGGGCAATTGTATTTCAATACTACGGAGAAAGGCTTAGACAATTACAAAAACTAATGCATCTCTCTATCAATGTAAATTCCATTAACACATTTTGGCACAGTGCATTAGAGCAACATTCAATGGAGTTGTGTCGATCTCTGGCAAAGGCTCCGCACAATTATTACAAGATTGTTGGCGAGTGAGTGGTTTTGCTGATCTCTAAGCTGATCTCTTAGTCCGATACAGAAATATTCATGAGCATATGTTCAAATATGTCTATGGTCATACACCCCAACCTCAACTTATGGCTGCATTCAAGATGGTCATGCATCATACGAGCATTGCTCTTCAGCCTGGAAGATGGGCAGTGAATTTTATTCCAGCATGTACGTCATCTATAGATACTAATGACAGCGTTACCTCCCAGCTCTTACCCTACATGCAGTAATATGGGTTCCCTCTTGGATGCCTGGTGCAGGGTTCCAACGATGGGCTAAGGAGGCAAAAGATATTTTTATTAAGTGCACCAAAATTCCATTTAATGAGACAAAGCATGAAGTGGTCAGTTTCGATCTATCAATATCGAGTGCAATGCAGTGTTAATGTTACCTATTTACTAGGAACAAGGGGTCTCTAAATTTTGTTTTGTTCAACAAGTTCTAGAAAATTCCATTGCAAATGTTACTGCTGTACAAGAGGAAATTATCGCTGATGCTGCTGGAAGTTTTCTGACAGGTGTGCATAATACTCCCATCGAAATCCAAGTATTACTAAGTATTCACTTGTACAAACCATAAGCTGGAACTGATGCGGTGAGTGATGTCCGAATTCATGATCCATAAAGGATATCTATTAAGATAATGATATTAGTTAACCTTGACAATCATGACTTTTATTGCCTTGATGTCTCACAATAACGAAATTCAGGAGAAAGCCTATCAAGAAATTATTTCCTTGATGGGCAATGACCACTTACCAGGGCTTGAAAATCGCCATTCATTGCCGTATATTGATTGCATTATTCAGGAAGTACATCATTTTAGCCCTGCTATACCCTTAATGTCACATAGCAATGTGGAGGCCGATGAATATGCAGGATATAAGTTTCCAAAGAAGACCTGGGTAATTGTTAATGTCTGGTATGATAAAAATTTTACAGTATCTCAGTCTCAGCCATGTCTTGACTTCCTCCCAAATTCTAGGGCAATGCTTCACAATGAAGAGACATATACTGATGCAGATTCTTTCAAACCTGAACACTTTATAAAGGCCAGCAAAGACACTCAAATGCCTCCAGATCCTAGAAACCTAGTTTATGGATTCGGAAGATGGTTAGTACATTGAAGTTTATCTTAATTTTCATTATTAATGTGGTTTCAGACGATGCCCCGGAGTGGCTTTTACAGATGCTTTGGTGTATCTTGTGATAACAAGACTTTTGACGGCATTTCACTTCTCTGTAGGTGACAAAGATGATCCTGTTGCTTCACCTCCGCCCATCAGATTTATGACCAGAGTAGTACCATGCGCATCCCTAGTGATTCTGCATATAGATAACTAAGATTCTTCTCCCTCTGTAGGATTCCAGAGAAATTTCCGTGTCAGATAGTTGTGCATGAGTCTGCGCGCCACCTCTTGTCATTGTAGATTATTCTAGTGGAAAAATTTAGCCCAAATCGAATTCCGAAAAATCCTGTAAATAATGTAAAGGTTCATCAATCATGTTTGAATAAATATATTCGAGTCTACAAGAATTAGAGAAAATTAGCACAAATGTAGCTCTGAGATATTTGTGGGACCCCTTCTGGTATAATGTTCCCACTGTCAACCAACAGTAAGGCCGACGCTGATGGCTGTTTTGTTAATCTTCTGATATTGGTGGTCTAGCAGTTTTTCATTGTGGCGCTTCTTAATTAACAATTCACAGTCAAGCACATGCTAAAGTTCGTCGATAGATAGCCGGCGAAAACCAATCTAGATCAAATACGTCAGATTGTGTCCACACTGTCAACCCCTTCAAATATACATAGAAGTCTGAAGTCTGAACCAAAATCAAGACGGTTGTGCCCAAACACTTAGAGCAGACGAAGACATCGACATGCAGATGAATTCATTACCCAGCGTTTAAACCACGGGCGTTCCATTTACTCTTCGATCAGGAAGTGAACAACTTTCGCATGTTCCACTAGTGACTCATTTGGAGCACCCGCCATGACCCTGGCGGACCACGTCTAATGTTTTTATCATTTGATATGATTTTCGTAAAGAACTCATGCGTGGCCCCTTTGGAAGGGCTTATCAAGATAAAATTACATGAAGGATTATTATCCATGGGCCCCATAAAAGATACAATGCAGGTGATAAACATTATTCTCATGGTTAGTCGGTCTTGAGATCGTAGTGGCAGTTGGCATTCTCTTTTCTAAATTAAGCATGCTAATTGTGGTGAAGGATCTTTGTCGTGCAAGCAAGTCAACTTCATGCTGTCGCGAGTGAGTCTAAAGATTCTGCCTATAGTAAAAGACAGTCTATATCAATCAGTAAACGGTAGTTTGAGGTGCTCATATGTTCCATACCATGATGTGATCGCTGATCAATTGTATATGACTCCTCATTACTCGCTAAAATCTCATCTTTGCATTGGAAGGTTGCGCGTAGTTCACGGTCTTCAGTGGGAAGCGTCTTGTAAATGAGACAGCCTGCACACAGACCAGGGAACACAGTGCCAGTTTAGCCACTAGTCGGGATGAGACTGGTGCGCACCAAAGCTGGTCCATTCAAGAGCTGAGACAGGCTGCGATCCCATGGTCAGCCATGACCCATATCAGAGGGTCAGGAGCAACCCGCGGGTAGATGGTGCAAAATATAGAACAACGATATATGTCACAGTTAGCCAACAATGAGTTTGTCATGAGCTATGTGAACAAATACCCAAGCTTGGACGGTATCAAGATGGTACTGAGCCCTGGCAGGAGCCGCATTCATAGCAATTTACATATTAGTGGTAGACTACTGCTTTATTTATCTTCATTGAGCATTCAGTTTGATGCTTAGCAATTTTTCATCAATATCTAAGAGTAACCAAATGGTAAATACGTAAAAAGAGTTTGGAGGTGGAATGGAATTCGCAAGGCTTGATCTATATTTGGAAAAGTACACAGCAAACACCCTTCTGAGTAATCATCTACTCATGGCAGGGAGTAAATGTATCCAGAAGAGCCAAACCTGTCAAAAAAATTTCATTCCAATTTTCACTACAATAGAATAGAACTTACGTTATATATAAGATATGACTGTCTATCTGCTTCAATATTTCGCAGCCAGTAGTACTGCCAGCTTATGTATGACCCAAACATGCACAATAGTACTGTGTTCCCTATGCTTATACTCCATAAGCGACCTAAAAATATAGACTGTCATGAACCGTTTATTTCAATTATTGTTTTTCCTTTCTTTTCTAATTATTAGAACAGTTTCTATAATTTTGACAACAAAACCAAACAAAGACAGCTCATGTCGATACATGAGGATAACACACAGTAGTCGTACTTAATTCATTTAGTCTATTCTTAGTATATATGAACGTTTGTAACACATGTCGCAGTACACAGCTGCAGTGCACAGTAGTTACATTACTTACACATGCTTTCCTCATTACTTGAACATGCTTTAGTCGCACCTTATGTGCATGATCTTCTAGTATATATAGTAGTAGTTGTAGTTCCTATTCTGTAGTCTTTAGCTGGTCGTTTCATACTGCCAATACTATAGGTCTCTACTCCTCCTTCCCTCCTCCTCTTTTAAGTTGATAGTTTGCATATTGATCTCGGCACTTTCTCTGAGTAAATTGTGTTGACGTGCCTGACAAAAGCTAAAGACTACCCTCAACCAACTTTGATACTCAAACCTTCCCGAACACCGTTACGTCCCTTTCCCTCACTGTTCATCATCACTCACCCTTCCCATTTTACCCCACCCCTTTTTGTCATCCTCTCAGCTTGCGTCAAAAGAGAACGTTGTGTCAGTCAGACCAGACAACATAATAAAGAGAAACATTGAGCCCGTCTCTTTATAGTTGATCATCAAGGGAGCATACTCGATCTTTGGAGACAGTATAATCCGCTAGTGGCTTTTTGGAAGAGAAGAAAGCGCTAGTTCTGCATCTCAAGAAAGCAGTCTCCATATTTGTGTCTCCCTACTATTCCGTTTGAAAGGTCCACTGTTGGTCAACAGTGAGAAGCTACACTTCACGGTTTAGCACAGATTTGTATGCCCGCTACTAGATCTCAAACCGCTCGCGTTCTCTGCTCCTGTACCATTCATATTCTCCCCTACACATCCAAACCCCGCCGTCAACCCATTTACCAAATCATCACACCCAGGGAACTATCCCCTGAGATCCCCATCATCCAAACCCAAACTTCTGAATATCTCGAAACCCTCGCATATCCTACCCATCACAACACACCAATTCCATCTGCCACACCCTCCGACTTTGAAGCCTACGTAGAGTCCTACGACCCAAACGACTTCCCATCAGATCCCTATGCCGGAAGAGAAACTCTCGCCAGACCCGAATCGTGGTTTTATCTTTACAAAAAATTAACCTAAGATATCAACACCCGGAGAACAGCCCCTTCCCTTCACCCCTACTATCTATCCCCTGGTCAACCCTCCCACCATCGCCCAACTGATCTACGATTTGGTAGCAGCTATATTGGCACTACTGAAAAGTTGGATCCCATTTCTACAACAGTCAACGGAAGCAACCGAGAAGGTTGCAAACGCAATGGAACTTAGAAACGAACGTGCTGGACCTTGTCTGAAGCCAGAAAAGCCAAAAGGTTATCACGGTGACAAGGCATCGGCAACAAATTGGATGAAAGGAATAGAAGTCTATTTCATTCAAATAAGAATTGAAGAAATGGCACACTCCGAGAGGATTAACTTCGCGTTAAGTTTAATCTCCGGAGGAGAAGGAAACAGAGCTACCAATTGGGTTAGTAACTGTTATACGGCTATCATGCGGGATTGGTGCCTGGATGAAAAAGGACAGTGCAACGACCTGGTGAAAGAAAGAATGAGTAATTGGAAGTTGTTCAAGGAAAGCTTCCTTGCACATTTTTCCTCTTATTCGGAACAACAGGATGCTCAGGACACTTTGGAAAAGCTGTATCAGGGTAAATGGAATGCTGAAGACTATGTACAGAAATTCTGGGAGCTTGGACAACTCACAGGATATAACAAAGACATCCTGATCTACAAGTTTAAAGCAGGACTAGATGCAGACTTACTGGCAACTATCATAACAGCCAGGAAGCCTAAAACAATCACGGACTACATGGATTTCGCTATTGAACTCGATAGAGAACTTAGGAATGTTGACCGAAACCAGAAGAGACAGAAAAACTTTGGAAGTCAAGTTGCGGCGCCAAAAGTTAACACTGGAACTCAACCGAAAACCCAGACACAGACACCTGGAACTCAACCGAAAACCCAGACACAGACACCCCCGGCAAAGGACCCGAATGCAATGGACATTGACGCCATGAGAAAAAATGGACAATGTTTTAATTGTTACCAGAAAGGACATATTAGCAAGGATTGCCTACAACCTAAAAAGCCTAGGCAATACACGACTCAAGTAGTCACCACGGACACCACAGATACACTGGCAGTAGCTAGTTCGTCGGATGCCAGTAGTACCACCGTACCAGTAGTTTATAGCCCCAAATTACTGAAGATCACCGAGCAGCTTCGCAAAGCGGGTTTTCAGTAAAGTCAGACATAAGCATGAATGTGCTGACTACGGACAATTCCTCTTTTGTATCTTCTAACATAGTTATCCCAAATTTGAAATTTGATGATTTATTGAAGAAACAGAATGAATTGAGTGCTAGAAAATTTAATAGTACAACGGTTAAAAATGGAAGTGTCGAATGGACTGCCAGGCAAATTAAGATACATAAACCAGAAATGGCGATTGGAATTCTTAATATGTGGGTTCATACGAAATGATCTAAGGAAGTCTCTGACCAAACAGTTGAAG
This sequence comes from Crucibulum parvulum, assembly GCA_036937015.1. NCBI lineage: Eukaryota > Fungi > Basidiomycota > Agaricomycetes > Agaricales > Nidulariaceae > Crucibulum > Crucibulum parvulum. The sequence continues at coordinate 922 of JASFCX010000215.1, read as the reverse complement.
ACCTCAACAAACTTACAGATAAAGAAGTAATTGAGGCCCTTAACGAATTAAGACAACCTAAGAAATACATTCGAGGAAACAACGGACAACAGATGGACTTGGAACTAATTGTTCAAACGATTGATGACAAACGAAAGTTTAAATTAGTTGCCTTACTCGACAGTGGCTGTACCGGAAGTTGCATTGATGCAACGTTTGCCAAAGAAAATGGAATTAACACACATAAATACCTGCATGCAATTCCTGTTTACAATGCAGATGGAACGTTCAACTCTGGAGGATCAATTACAGACTACGTCAAAATGAATGTTTGGATCAAAGACCATCAGGAACGACTTCATTTTGCAGTATCCAATCTTGGAAAGGCCCAGATGTTCATCAGTCATGAATGGTTAAAGCTTCACAACCCTGAAATCGACTGGAAACAATTGAAGATTGAGTTTACCAGATGTCCCCTGGAATGTACTCCATTGGTAAAAACCCTATTACCGGAAGATGACGACAATACTCTTAAGATTGACAAACCTGAGATCAAAGATGGAGAACACCTTTTAATCATCGATCTAAATTGTGAAATGGAAAACAGAGCATTCCAAACTAAATCGTCTAAAATTGCTGAGGAACAATCCAAAGCAAAGAAGACAAAAACGTTTGAAGAATCAGTGCCAAAACCCTATCATGAGTTTAAAGATGTCTTTTCTAAGGAATCTTTTGACGAAATGCCACCGAGACAACCATGGGATCACGCTATCGAGTTAATTCCAAATGCAAAAGTCCTAGATTGCAAAATTTATCCTTTGAATCTAGCCGAACAGGGAGAACTTGATAAGTTTCTTATGGAAAACCTTGAATCAGGACGAATCAGACCTTCAAAGTCGCCAATGGCTTCACCATTCTTCTTTGTTAAGAAAAAAGATGGATC